>JABUQX010113267.1:25000-37500 GCA_015478945.1 Trachelipus rathkii
ATTTCTAAAGAAATAGTCAATGAACCTACTTCTGTAGAAAGCAACTATCTTTCTATAATACTTCGACGTTACATTATTGCAATAAGTCTGAGATATATTATTCGAATGAAGTATTATCGGCACAATTCTGAACATACTTATATAGTTTTAAATAAAATATGATTGCATGTATTAAAACCCTTCGAATATTTGCAAGACACAAGTAAATGTAAATGTTAAAAAGATTAATCAGTAATTTTAATACTCCTTGTTGTTGTCTTAAGCCTTTAATTAACTGGTTTCATTTACAATTGAATAGAGTTAAATAATTATAATTGCCTGGTGTAACATGTTTATTATATATTTTATTAAAAGGGAAGAACGATATAGTTTTTCATTGGTTACATAAGTTTTATACCCAATTTTTTATATTTTAGGTAGCAATTTGGCTATCTAAGTTAATAAGGAAGCTTAATTGGTCAGTAATATCCAAGAGATCGAATATAAAAGATATTAAGCTTTTATAAACTTCAAGGATATGAGCCAAGACGATTATTCGAGCCTAGGTTGGATATTTTCAAGCCCCATAGATGACATGGAAATTATAAAGCATTCCATTCATGAATATAGATTTATATAGTTGTTTAATGATATCAAAGATTCAGCTTTTCTGTAACAGTTTAATTTAATATTAACCTATGAATTTAAAATATTAGTTTATTTCGCCAGTACAGTCAACATGTATTGTGATTTTATTCTTTACGCAGCAGTTAATTTATTTCTTACTTGTTTTTGTATACTATTTTTTTTTACAAAATTTAGCCTTTACTATATCTTAAATTTAGAATAAGATTGAAAATGGGTTTTTAATTGGGAGTAGGTTGTTTTATTGGTTTTTTTATCATTTTATGTTTTTCTTTTTAATTATTTATAACCGATTTTTATTATCAGGTGAATGTGTTCCTTATTAGAATTTTTATTTGGGGGGAAAATTTATTCCAGATTTAAAAATATATATATATATTATATATATATATATATATTATATTATATAATATATATATATATATATATATATATTATATATATTATTATATATATATATATATGTATATATATATATATAATATATATATATATATATATTATATATATATATATTTATAAATATTAATATATATTTATATATTATTATATTATTTTTTTTATTTTTCTCGTTTTTATGGGAAAGATTCAACTGTATCGTCAGAGGGGAAGCTTCGGTGGTACATTAATATATAGGAAAATCACAGAAATACCATTCCTCGCATAATCTAAAGTTAAATACCTATCTATTAATATATATATTTTTTATATTTATATATATATATTATATATATATTATTAATATATATATATATATATTATTATATATATTATTATATTTTATATATATAATATATTATATATATATATATAGGGTGGAAAGTATGTACCGGTAGTTATTTATGGTGGAAGTTGTGTTAGGGATTGCGTGTGTGCCATTTTGTGATTTATTTGTATTTGGAGTTTTATTAGTTTTTTTTGTTTTATTTTATTTAGTGCATATGTTTTTAATCTTAATTGTAGTGGGTTCTAATTAAATATAATTGCTTACATCAAGTTTTTAAGTTATAATAGTTTGAAGTTTCAATTTCTTAAGGGTTATTGTTTAAGTTTGTTTTAGTTAATGCTAGTAATTTGTTCAGAATTAACTCAACCATTCAATTAATAAAGGGAAGTATATGCTTTTAATCTTTAGATTTATTAATTTTTTTCTTTTACGTCTCTTTTACTGTTTTTAGTTTAATCGACAGATAGTTATAGTAGTTTTTATGATAGTTTATGAATTATTTTCATATAGTGCAGCTTAGTTAGATTGGTTGCATGTGGATTTTGCTGCGTTTAGCTCAGTCAATTTTTTTAAAATTAAGTGTGGAATTAGTAAACGAAGTGTTCTTGGTGCCAGATGCGTGTGTTTTTTTTAAGAATTGAAGGTGAAATGAATTTAATATAAAATAATTACTTATATATGTTAAGTAAAGGATAGCTGAGTTTTTGTTGGTTTCATAACTTTTAAATTTTGTTTTTAATATTTTTTTAGGTGTGAGCTGTTTTTTATTCTATGTTTCATTTGACTTGCATTTTACTTCATATTATAGATGCTGATTGAATTCATGCAATCGGATATGTATGGTGAAGGTTGGAGGCAGACACACGCACCCATGTCGTTCGGATTTAATTCTAGGTTGCTTTGTTACGCGTTATATTTTATTTTATTTCACTGATTTTTAAGACTTTTAGGTTTTATTTTAAACAAAAGCCTTGGGTTAATGGTTTGCCTTCGGGAGGGGATTATTTTTCAGTCCGTAAATTTGAGGTGTGTGTGAGCGTGTGTATGATTTAATTTTAGTTTTATTAATTTATATATTTAACGAATAAATGGTTTGCAAAAAAGGATTTCCTTTTTTTGAATAATATGGATCTTCTATTTCAAATTTAGATTTTCATGTAGGGTCTAGTATTTTTTGTGTGCGTGGAGTTTTGTGTGTTGTGTGTGGGGGGGTGATTGTATGAGTACAAGAGCTGTATGGACGTTGGAGGTTGGCAGCGGATGGGGGCTTTCCTATTGACTTGCTAAGTCAGTGACTAAGCGTTAATTGAATTGTGGGTATGATATTTCTTACCCTAATCTTTACTTCTGTCTGATGCACTATCCAGGGATTCTGTCATAAGAAAACTTATCGTGCTCATCTTTTAACTTTTCTTCTCCTTCAAAAATTAATCCACAGTACGTCTTCAAACTGAGTTCCTATTTGGGATATTCTATGGATAGATCTTTTTTCATATATCATATATAGGTGTTTTTGTTACTGCTGTTTCTATGAAAGATTTTCGAGTATCTTTTTATATTTTTAGATATTTACTATTCGCAGACTGTTAACTTCTTCCTATCTAACTCCCCTGAGGTCTACTTAGGGATTCACGACATAAACTGAGTGCTTGGTTTCTACTTATACGGGTGGAAAGGAGAATTCAGTATTCTCAACGATGTGGAACAGTTGATTTAGGAGATACCATCAAATAATCATAATTCTTGAACCTCTTGCCTATGCTTTCACCATTCTTTTTCGAAAAAATACCATTCTCTGACACATATTGATGTTTTTAATTATAACTTTTCTCTCCAGCAGCATACATGTCTAGACGTATTTTATGGCTACTTTATTGGGCTAGTTGGGTGGGAATTGCGTCGCTTCTTTTGCTACTCCTTAGTATGATGGTATTTCGACTGGAGGGCTCGGTGATGTGTGAAAAGGTTGGGGCAGTATTCAGGGTGAATGAGAGATTCTTCCCGTTTTTTACTAATATTTTTTCTCTCACATCCGTGGTTGTATGGCATATGTTTTTTGGATAATTTTCAGTTATCCTCTGATGCGTTGGAATTTATTCGTGCAGGCTAGCGTGCTGCCTCATAAAGGAAGTGCGTGAAATTGTCTCCCTACTGATAAAGTTTTTCTGACCCTTTGCAAAAACAATCTTAATAATTCTGTAATCTGCCTTTCTCAGCTTTATTTGTTTGATAGATTCTGAAGGCTATATCCTTCTGAAAAGGTATTTCTTCGGCTTCTATTTTCATATATTCCAACTGCGACGATTTCCTGGAACCCTCCCCTTAGTCTTTCTTTTTCCCAGAGTGTCCCATAGTTTCTGGCATGTGATTTTATAATAAGGATGCATGAATCATGAGATTATTAACGTTAGGTAGGCTAGGGCGGATGATTCCTCCTGTGTTTCTGAGGGGTGTGCTGACGAGCTGGTGCTGTCCTCGTTCTTGCTACTGCTCTTTTGCCTTAGTTTCTAACACATTCTTCAGCGATGGTGCAAGCATATGCTCAACTGATCGAGAGGGTAACGTTAATGATCTTTTAATTTTCGTTGTATTGGCTTCTCACCTGTATTCTCCTAAAATATTGAAAATCTTTTATCCTATTTCTTGTAGCCATTGGAATTTTCATTCCTCTTTGATCACGTATGATTTCGAATTCGAGTCTGCTGGTGAATTCTTTATTTACTGATTTAGTATGATTTTGCCCTTGGGACTATGGGAGTTCATGTGTGGTGGCACTTGATCATATCATAGTCTTTGACCGGGTATGGATTGCGTCACCGCGCTCTAAGCTTTTAGCTTTGGGTTTTCTCTATTTGCTCACTTTATATAGTTTCTCTCATATCGTTCTATGGCATTTGTTGATGGAGCGGCACTATTCTTCTTTCTGTTACTGTGGCTTGTTTCGAAGGTTGCTCTTATCTTCCAGCTTTAATGACCTTCTCCTTACCTCTTCATCTCCAGTCCATTCCTTTGCCGATGACTCAACTCTCCATTTTTCTACTCATTTCAAATTGCGTCCGTTCTTGCTTTAGAGTTCCTCTCGTCTTCAGCTTTCCGATTATTCGTGCCGACTGGAATGGTTCCCGTGGGGTCACCGGCAACCGTTGTAAAAATTCAGATCTAAAAACCATCTTTCTTTTCATCTCCCTCTCAAAACCACTCCCAACTTTCCATTTTCTTCGACGGGCTCTAACGTTACTGTGAATACAAACATTCCCGGTCCTACAACAAAACAACATGTCTTTGAAGACCTTATTTACAATGGTTGCTAAGGTGGCTCAAAGAAAGCTGGGAGTGCTGTTCAGGTACGGACATTTTTTTCCTCTGAAACAGTTACTCAGTTATATAAGGCCTTATCGCCCTTGTATGGAGTACTGTCTCATATCTGTGGGGGCTCCAGCTCCCCTTTCCTATTGATAGGATGGAGTCTAAAGCTAAGAGACTAATAACTCGTCCTCTCTTTCAAACCTCTTGGCCATCTATCTCTATTCTTTAGGTACTTACAGCGGCAATGTTTCGGGAGTTAACACTGTCGTATGTCGCAACCACCCTTGCGTCGCCTCGTATCACAAGGGTGCCGTTCCGCATGAATATTCGCGGTGAGTATGAAAACCCCAGACTTGTCGTTGTGGTGCCTTTTCTTCCAGCTACTTCTATTCTGTGAAACTCCTTGCCTTCTTTTTTCAACTGTATTTAATCTTCCCTCTTTAAAGCCCACGTCTGCGTCACCTGAGAGATTTTTCGTTAGCGTAGGGTTTGGTGGGTTTTTCTTCTTTTATCTCTGCCTCCTCTTGAAAAGGGGCCCAGCCGGAGTGGTGTTACTGTCTAGAAAAAAAATTAAACACAGCAACAGAGAGAAAGCACTTTAAAACGAATATGTTCCTTATAATAATGGTTATTGTGAATCATCGATTTGCTAATACAAATGCAATTGAAGCTCAGGAAGACACTGTATAAAATCTTTGAAAAAAAAAACCAGCGATGTAATAATCTTAATTGCTGAACTGAAACAATAATCATTGAATTCATTATCATGTTATTGGTATTTGTATTTAAGTGAGAACATTACAGCCTTTTCCTGTATATGATGAAAAAATAGAAACGACTTTGTTTTTTTAAAATTTATTGTTTTAAATAAAGTCGAAGTTCTTAAAATAATTCTATTTGGTTAATTTGAAAACTAAACACCGTAGTAACCATTAATTTTTTCTTTTTTTTATTTAACGGTGCTAGCAAGAACTATAGAAAAAAACATACCTCGGCTATTACTGTGAATATGAACAAGGAAAAAATAAAGTTATACGTTTTATAATTTTCGATTAACATATATTTTGTAGGTGCGAATGCACATTTCGAATTAGCTATATTCAAAAAATTGAACATTCTGTTATTGTTCTTTTTCGATATGTTAAGGTATGTTAAAATTGATAACAAAGATTGAATTTAATCATGTCTTCAAACTCTTAACCTCGGCGTGGAACGGGTTAATATTATCCGATAGTCGAATTTTTTTATAGATTTCTTTAATAGTAATCGGAGGAAAGCTACCGGATCATTACCTTTTATTTTCGAAGCCTAAGATTTTCACTCTATTTCCAATTGGGCAAATTGTCTTGTTCCCAGTCGTAATTTTGGTATTTTTTTTTTTTTTTTTTTTTTTTTTTTTTTTTTTTTTTTTTTTTTTTTTTTTTTTTTTTTTTTTTTTTGCTATGATCCAGAGGTCATGGGCTTATCCTTCTTCTAATTCGAGATGATGTAGATTTATAACTTGGTCCCTCCAGTCCTATATTTCTTTTTTTTAAAAATTCATGTTCATCCTATTGAAATCGCCCTCGTTCTCCGTCATGAAATCATCAATGCGACGTAGTCGGCATCAAATCTGGAACTAGATGGGGTGAGGGGGGGGGGGGAAGATGAGGATGAAAACGACGATCCAACTCTTATAAGGTAAAATCCAAGGTAACGACATACGCTCAGATAGGAGTAGAGGCAATTTTCAAACAAATTTCTCCCACTTCAACACTTGTATTCAAGGGGTTATTGTTTACATGTCCAGCGTCCCAACCCGTAGCTCGCGAGCAACATTTGGCTCGCGTACGTTTTAATGTTGCTTCGCGCTCGCCGCAAATTTACATTCATACGTTTATTAAAATATATTTTTTTTTCAACATAATTTATAATTATTATAATATATAATATATATATAATATATATAATATATATATTATATATATTATATATATATATATATATTATATAGTATATATAATATATAATATATATATATATATAAATATATATATAATATATATATATTATATAATATATATATATATATTATATATATATATATATATAATATATTAATATATTATATAATATAGTAATTATATATAATATATATAATAATATATATATTATATTATATATATATATATATATATATAATATTATATATTATAATATATTATATATATAATTTATATATATATATATATAGTATATATATTTATATATATACTATATAATTATATATTTAAATAATATATAGTAGTATATTTATATATATATATGATATATATCACTATATATATATATTATTATTATATATGAATATATATATATATTATAATTATATATAATATAATATATAAATAGTATATAAATATATGTATTATATAATATATATTGTGTGATGTGTGTGTGTGTGTTTATTATGGCTCGCCACCCTCAAATTTTAAAATCCTCTTATTTCGCTCGGATAGACGTGAAAGTGGGGCACCAATGGTGTTATACTATAGCTATACACATACATATGCAATATTCTGCTAATAATATAATAAATAATAATATTAATAATAAATAATAATTTAATAATAAATAATAATATTAGATAATAAACTAATAATATTAATAATAGACATAATAATATTAAGTAATGAAAGTAATAATATTATAATATTAAATAAATAATATTAATAAAATAAATATTAATAAGTAATATAAATAATAATATTAATATAATAATAAATAATTAATAATAATAATAAAATAAATAATAATAATTAAATAATAAATAATAAATAATAAATAATAAATACATAATAATAATAAATATAATAATAATATAATAATGAAATAATAATAATAATAATAGATAATAAATAATCCAATAATAAATAATAATAATAAATAATAATAGATGATTAAATATTACATAAATAATAAATAAAGATAAATAATAAATAAATAATAATAATAAATAATAATAATAAATAAAATAAATATATAATCAAATAATAAAATAAATAATAATAATAAATAATAATAATAAATAATAATAAAATAATAATAATAAATATAATAATAAATAATAATAATTAAATAATATAATAGAATAGATAATAATAAATAATAAAATAAATAAATGAATAATATAATAATATATAAGATAATAATAATAATAATATATAAATATAAATAATAAATATAATAATAATAATAATAATTAAAATAATAATAAATAAATAGATAATAATAAATTAATAATAGATAAATAATAAAATAGAATAATAATAATAAATTAAATATATAAGTAATAATATAAATAATGAAATAATAAATAATACTAATAAATAAATAGAATAATAATATAATAAATAATCAAATAATAAATAATAATAATAAAATAATAATAATAAATAATAAATTAATAAAAAATAATAATAAATAATCAAAAATAAAAAATAATAATAAATAATCAAAAAATAAATAATAAACAATAAAAAATTAAAAATAAATAATAAAAATAAAAATTAAAAAATAAAAAATAAAAATAACAAAATAAAAATAAAAATAAAAAATAAAAAATAAAAAAAAAATATAAAAATAAAAAAAAAAAAAAAAAAGTAAAAAATAAAAAATAAAAAAAAAAATAAAAATAAAAAATAAAAAGTTGTGCCTACGATTAAGAAATTAATTTTCGAAAAAATAAAAAATAAACAATGAAAGAATAAAAAATAAAAATAAAAATAAAAAGTAAAAAGTAAAAAATAAAAAAAAAAAATTAAATATAAAATTAAAAATTGAAAGATAAAGAATAAAAAATAAAAAATAAAAAATAAAAATAAAAAATAAAAAATGAAAAAATAAATAAACAAATAGAAAAATAAAAATAAAAAACTAAAATAAAATTAAAAAATAAAAATAAAAAATAAAAATAAAAAATGAAAAATAAAGAATAAAAAGTAAAAAATAAAAAATAAAATATAAATAATAAAGTAAAATAATAAGTAATAATCACAATACATAATAAATAATCTCTTTTTGTTTCAAGGAGCTTCTTTCAAGTAAAAATAATAAAATAATAAATAATACATAATAAATATATCAATAATAAATAATAATAATAAATAATAATAATAAATAATAAAAGTAATAAAATAATAAATAATAAATATAAATAATTGATAATAAAGTAATAAAAATATAATATATAAACATGTAATGAAATTTTTAATATAAATAATGAATTAATTAATTCTAAATATTGAAATAAAAACTGGAAATTTAAATAATAAAATAATAACAATAAATAAAATAATAAATAATAAATAATAAATAATAATATATATAAATAAAATTTACATAATAATAAATAAAAAAATATTAAATAATTAATAATAAATAATAAATAATAATAGTAATAAATAATAAAGTAATTAAATAATATCATATTAAAGTAATAAATAATAAATTATAAATAATAAATAATAAATAATAAATAATAAATAATAAAATAATAAATAATATATAATAAATAATAAATAATTAAAATAATAATAATCAAATAATAAAATAATAAATAATAAATAATAAGTAATAAATAATATATAAATAAAGAATAATAATCAAATAATAGATAGAACCAAGAACAAATAGATCAAATAATAAAGATATAAAATAATAAAAATAATAATAAATAATAAATATAAATAATAAAAATAATAAATAATAAATAATAATAGATAAATAATAAAATAATAATAAATAATAAATAATAAATAATTAAAGTTTAAATTATAAAATTAATTAAGCTAAATAATAAATAAATTAAGATAAATAATGATAATAATGTAAATATAAATAATAAATTATATAAATAAAAAGTAATAAATACCCAATTAATAAGACCTGAAATAATTAATAAATATATAAATAATAAATAATAATAATAATAATAAATAATAAATAATTAAATAATAATAGATGATAATTGCATAATGATAATGATAATGATAATGCCAGGAATAATATAATAAATTAATAATATAATAAATCACAATAATGAATAAATAATGAATAATAATAATATATGATAATAATAATATAATAATTACATAATAATAATAATATAATATAATAAAATATAATAAAATACATTCATTTTAAGAAAAATTTAATTAAATAATAAATTAACTAAAATATTCAAATATGAAAAATAAATAATTAATAAAGTAATAAAAATAAATAATAAGGATAATAGAATAATAAAAAATAAATAATAATAATAAATAATATAATTAATAAAAAATAAATTCGAAATAATAAAAAAAATAGTAATAAATTTAGTAATTATTATTATTAGCTAACAAATTAAATTAGTATAATAAATAATAAATAATAAAACAAATAATAAATAATAAATAATATTAATGATACATAATAAAGAGATAAATAATAATAAGTAATAATAATAATCATAATAATAATAATAATATATAAAAATAATAATATTATACATTTTTC
The DNA here is from genome assembly GCA_015478945.1 of Trachelipus rathkii. Taxonomy (NCBI): domain Eukaryota; kingdom Metazoa; phylum Arthropoda; class Malacostraca; order Isopoda; family Trachelipodidae; genus Trachelipus; species Trachelipus rathkii. The sequence continues at coordinate 35,199 of JABUQX010113267.1, forward strand.
ATAATTAATAATTAATAATGTATTAATAATGTATAATAATAATTTAATAGCTTAGTATAATAATAATATAATAATAATAATAATCAATAATACTAATAATAATAATAATTATAAGATAATAGATAATTAAATAATAAATAATATAATAAATAGATAATAATAAATAATAATAATAACTAATAATAATTATAATAATATAATAATATAAAGTAATAAAAAATAATAATAAATAATAATTAAAGTAATATAATAATTAATAAATAATGAATAAATAAAAAATATAATAATAAATAATAATACACATGCTACACTAATAATAAAGTAATAGAAAATAATAACAATATAATAATATATAACATATAATATATAATATTTTTTTTCTTTCAGTTGTCACCAACCACTGCACGGCAGAGCCCTCTATTCATAAGGAGGGGGTGTGTATGCACGCCTCAGAAAGTACAGCAATAACCGCAAATTGCGCAGAGTGAGCACAGACAGGCAGGCTGAACAGTGCGGGAGATTAAATCAGCAGGAAAACACAGAAGATCGGAAGAGAATTCCACCAGAACAAAAGGTGCTGGTAAAGTGAAGAACGAAGCACCGCAGCGAACATGCCTGGAGTTACCAATATCGCCACAAAACTCAATGCGCAGACACAGCACCCTTGTGCGTACGAGGACGTAAAGGTTAGACAGGGTCGCGAGTGACAAGTTCCCAGTCGAGCACCTGCGCCTGCGGTACCTATAGAAATAAGATAAAGCACAAGCATCGCGCCGCAAAGATAGAGGTCAAGTGGGGGAAAGTCCGGAACAGTTTATAAGTCTTTTTGGCTTTTGACTCGACCTGTCCAAGGCCGGGTGAAACAGAAGCCGCCCCAGATATAGAGCAAGGTAACTTCCATACAAGGGCGGATGAGCCCTTGTTAGCTGAAGCAACTGAGAAGAGGAAAAAGAAGTCTAGTAGTCTAAACAGAACTTCCAGTTTCTTTGGAGGCCGCTCTAGCAAGCCGTTGTGATGTAGGTTTCCAAGACATTTTTTTGTTTATGTAAGGCAAGGATGTTTATATTTGGTCAACAGGGGAGACGAGAGGAACTACGTCGAATAGAGGATAGGATAGTGGGAAGTGTTTTAGAGAGGGAGATTTGTAGAAGTTGAGTTTTATAAAGAATTGAATTTCCCAAAGTTGAGACGACCCACCGGAAATTCCTATCCAGATGCATCGCGAGGATATATCGTATTGATGATAATCGATATTAATATATCAATTATTAATATATAAATAGTAATAATAATCATATAATATATATGTATAATATATACTATATATATATAAAGATATATAGATAAAATATATAAATATACAAATAATAGGACAATGATAATTGAATAAACACATAAAAGAAATTGATTAATTAGAAAATTCATGTACAGAATTAGAAGCATAGAAGATAGATTTGTATTAATATAAATCGTCTAATTAATGTAAATTTAAAGAAAAATAAGTAAATAGATTTATTAAGGGTATATTAATGATTCCCAATTAAGAGACAATAATTTAATATAAATAATAACAAAAATAATCGAAATTTCAAAATTAATTTTAAAAAAGTGAATTCAAATTCACACCATTTTGAAAACGGTTTTAGAATGTAAATAAAAGGAATAGACGATGGTGCAAAGGTCCACGGTAAAAACACATACACAATAGCACATTCGTGTAATTATATATATAATATATATATATATAATATATATACTAAATATATATATATAATAATTATATTATATATAAAATTTTATAAATATATAGTAAGTATAATATATATTCATAATATATTATTAGTGATGTATCCTGATATAAAAATATTATGCGGTTATCTAATTTTTTACCTCCGCTAATGCGGATGATTTATACTTTGAGTTGCTCGATGCCGTCGGATGCGGGATGTTTTCAATTACTTAACAAAAGGAACTATCATTCTACTCCCTTCCCATGACCAAAAATCCTCAACGTAACTTCATTTATTCTCTCATATGTAGCCCTTATCACCAAACAACAACTCTCTAAATACGATTCATGCGTCCCAATTCTTCGTCACACGTAACTCGTACCTAAGATCTGCCCATCGAAACATTTGTACTTTAGATTATACCTCTTATTTCCAGACCATAGTCTCACACTACTATAACCATTAACACAGGTAAAACATACCCTCTATGCAAGACCCTAGCTGCAACTCAGCATCTTAGTCCCTTTAACATCCACCCACATTTAATTGCACCAGCCACTCCTGTCATTCAT
>JABUQX010113268.1:0-22500 GCA_015478945.1 Trachelipus rathkii
TGCGCAGCATCGTTTATTTAAATAAATATATTTTTAATAATTAGTTTTTTTATTTAAATAAATTTTTATAAAAATTAAAAATCTCGCATTTTATGCTATAAATATAACATATTTCCCAGATAACACTTATTTCCAATGTTTTAAGAACGTTTTCCTGAGCTACCCGTCTTGCGTGAGTTGTCGAAGCCTTAATTTTCAATGTCAAATTCGTCAATGCTCCTTGTGAAACAAGGAAGGTTTTGAAGGAAGTGTTAGTGACTGAGAAATTTCGTGAATTTCAGAAAAAATCGAAAATTCTTGGACGCTCGACCAACATTGAATCTGAGGGAGCATTAAATCAGGTTTATGAGAGTTAGAGACAACGCAATTGTGGAAAACCGATTTATAAATCAATTTAAGTCAATGCGATTCCCTAGTAACCTCGCTGGCTAGACAAAGTAGTGCGTGGTGGCGAACGCTAACTTTTGTGCATCTTTAATGTCAAAATTATCTGGTAATACGATGAAAATTTTTTTAAACATATTAAGGATATTTTCTTTCTGATTTAATTAATAAATGGTTTTTGTAGAAAGGAAACTTGTGCATAATGGTTATATATATATATATCTTATATACGTAGATATATTATAATATATATGTATATAATATATATATTATATAAGGTAGGCCTATATCATTAATTTTAAGCTAAATATTATATATTAGTATATATAAGTATATATAGTAATATATATACTAATATAGTATATTATTAAAATTAGTCAAGTTAAGGTGAAGAATTTCTAGAAATTAGCTAGATCCTTTAAATCATTAGAAAGAAGTTCTGAAGAATATGCGTATACTTTTTACGGTACCCTAACCTAGACATAACGTAACCTAGACAACACTTAACGTAACGTAACGGGTGTAACGTAACGTATCCCGTAACGTAACGGTAACGGTAACGTAACGGTAACCAGCTTAACTCAACCTAGGCACTAAGCCTGAACCTAAACAACACTGGTTTTCACCTAACCTAACGTTGAGCTAAGCCTAAGAATTTTCGCCTCCATATGATTAAGGGAAAATAGGGAATTTTTTATATTTAAAAATTGTTACTCCAAATTTGAGAATTTGCTTATATAATATATATATAAACTACTATATATTTATATATAGTAATATATATATATTATAGTTACTCTTACTCTGCTGCCCCCCACCGAGTGGTATAGTAGATTAGGTAGTATGTATAGTAGGTATATAGTATATGTATAAGTATAGTTATATATAGTATATTATATAGCTATATATATTATACTACTACTTATATAATAGGTATAGGGTGATTTCAATACGCCTCTGCGACAGAACTCGAAGGGCTGATTAGAGGGCAAACGAGTAAGGACAACATTTATGTGTAAATTAAACTATGTGTATGACGGACTTCGTTTCAAATGTAGGACACGAATTTGAAGGCTAAAGTTACAGGCATAGTTTTATGTTGTGTAGACACGTCCATGTTAGGTTACGCGACGATACTAGATTACGTGCAATTTTAATGTTTTGTGCGTGCTTCATGTGTGTACGCTTGAACGGTCTTCATCTGGAGTCCTTGTCGAAGCACGTAGTTTGCTATATGACATCTTTACCGTGGTAGCAATCAGCGTGTGACTCAGTACAGTAAATAGGGGTGCGCGGTCGGATACGAATGGAATCACTACACTCTTACCCGAGTTTATCCGACCCATGATCGAGATGTTTGACGTGTGCGAGAACGGAATGGTAGGCGAAGAGCGAACGCCATAGAGGTGCGCTTCATCCATTGTTCCCGTTCTCCGCGAGCCGAACACACTCTCGATGTCGGATAACACGAGGCGAAGAAGTGTGAAGTTGTTCCTCGTAATCGAGGCTCTATAACAGTACTGAGTCAACGATGAAGTTGTACAGAGGTAAAGGTATTGCCTACGTGTATCCGAAGGACGTTAAGCGTACACACGTACTAACATGTAAGCACGCACAAACACATTAAAATTGAGTAAGGTAAATCGTCGGTAACCTAGTACATGCGACGCGTCACACAAAATAAACTAGTGCACCTTCAATCGTCCGGCTAACTTTTGGAAACGAAGCGATCAGATACAACATAGGTTATTTATAAGCATAAATGTTCCTTATGCGTTGCACTCTATATCAAAACCCTCCGAGTTTGTCGCAGAGCCTTTGATCACCCTGCTATAATTAGGTTACCCTAGTCTTATATTATAGAAGTATATAGTACGTTTACTAGTATTATAGAATATACGTATATATATATACGTATATGTATAATATAAAGTTATGCGTATATATATATATACTATATATAGCATACTACTTATATAATTATATTATACTCTAGTAGCGTACCTGGAAGATTACACGTGGGTAGCGCTGTCTATTGAGTATATATATATATATATATGGAAGTAATTATATATAGTATATATATCAATAATATATATATATATAGTATATATTATATATTATATATATATATAGTAGTATATAGTATATTTATACTTTATAAGGAAAATATAGCGAAAACATTTTATAAATTGCATTACGAACTGTACTTATTTATTTTTAGGCAAAAAATTTAATTTTTTGAACGTTATTTTGAATAGAACTTTATATTTTGTTATTACTCATTTTAATAGGTGAGAATAACTTACAATCGAAATAAGAACATCCTCAAAAATTTTACAGTTGCTATTTGTTTCCTTACATAAGTTTATACTTTAAGCTTTAATGTAACTATTTTTTTAAGTAGTAAATAGAACATATTTTTGGGTTTTTTTTTCTATATGATTATTTCCAATTATTACAAAGGTAGAACGGAACTTAAGTAATGTGTAACATATAGATTAAAATCTCAATAATCGGCGAACATATCATTACCGGCTTGACTCCATAACCTAAGCAGCAAACACAAAAACTCATCTATTCTATATACATTTTCATTTTATCTGGTCTGTCTGGTGTAAGTGAGCTTATCGTACATAGATAGATTGATTAGATAGGTAGAAGTAGATGGATAGAAACGGATGTAGATAGAGAGTAGATAGATAGATAGAATGAGAAGATAGAGTAGCATAGATATTTACTCACGGATGCCCTAAGATAGATAAGAGAGGAGAGAGAGAGAGAAGAGAGAGAGAGAGAGAGAGAGAGAGAGAGAGAGAGAGAGAGAGAGAGAGAGAAGCAAAGATGAGAGAGAGAGAGAGAGAGAGAGAGAGAGAGAGAGAGAAAGAGAGAAGAAAGAGACAGAGTTTCATATTTAAAGCTTTCTCAACATTTCAAATTTTCTTTCTTCACTGCAGCTATTAAAATAATCTGATCTCTAAGGTTCCTCTGAATACGTATCTTTTCGATCGTTCAGCAAGGTCTGATGACTGGCCTGGCCCAGTATAATATATACGAAAAAATGAAAAATTTAAGTACGCCCTAGATTATGATTTTACTCCTAAGGACAGAAGAGGAAGGAAAGTTTCCAAATAAAATTTAATTAATTGTAATTTATTAATGCTAATGTACTTGTTTTTCTTAAAATTTTATTTAATATATAATCAGTTTCTTTTTTCATTTTCATAGTAAAAACAAACTATTTGTGATTATCAGCCCATTTATCTTATTTGTATAAACAAGGACTCGAGTTATTCTGCTCGAAGCCTACGCGGTACCTACCTACCTAGTACCTACGCCTAATTATGTGGCCCCTGAATAATATAATATATAATATGTATATATATGATTTATATATATATATACTATAGTATAATAGGGGTAGTTATATACTATATATATATGTATATTATATATATATTATATATATTAGTAATATATATACGATTAATCTTAGGTAAGAACTGTTGAAAGCATTAAAGCGTGAATACTCTAGCCGGGGTGAGGGACTACAACGGCTGACATAAATAGCGACTCGTCAGATTGAACAACGATATGTTCTGTTGGTAGTGCAGTGAAAAAAAAGGTATTAGAGGGTATTTAAGCTGTCGAAAATATCAGCCGCGTAAATATGAATCATTACTCGTGCTCCACCGCAAGGTGAATTACAACACATTATGAAACTTTATGGTTCAGGTACGAATGTAAGCTAGGTACTTAGTTTTAGATGCTAAGGTCGGACTAACTATTTTAGTAAGAAAATAGAAAAAAATTTTTCTGAGACAAGCAAAAAGGGACAATTACACAGGAATATGGGAAATCAAATATTTTGAATGAAAAAATGCATTTGGTTTCTACAGAATTTAATGTTTCTATGATGTTTTGGGCACAATACATTAAGTTCATGTAAAAGGAATTCAAAATCTCGGACCTTTTGTAATCTGTAAATCAAAAAGACAAATTTTGTTTTAAGTTTAACATATGAAGTCATTTTATTCCTCGCTTCTGCATTATGTTACTAGGCATTGCGGTCTCCATAATTAGTTAAGTTACAAAAGATACTTTGATCATATTGAAAATGTGGATGTTTGTTTGAGATTTTCAAGCAAATATCGATTAAAAATTTTCAACAAATTTTTTTGAAGTCTTAACAGAACTTCTCTTTCTCTCAGAATGAGAATGTCTCGCGCGAGAATCAAAGTAAAATGAAAAGACAGGTCAATTACAATTTATATTCTGATGATTTTTCAGAACCGAGTTTTGAGAATAACCTCGTAAAGTCTCGATCCATCCTTATTAAATCTTTGTAAAGTCCACGTCATTCTCTATCAATATCTTTTTAAAATTTTCCGAATTGTTTTAAATAAATTGGAATCCGTATAGTCACATTTAGATTGTTTAAGGATTTTAACATTTACCTCACTCAAAACGGGAACTTCCAAAAAAATATTTCTCAGCTCTGAAAAGGCTCAAAACCCTTTTTTTCCAATTCTATACATGAAAAAAACCCTATACAGAATTGCTGTTGTATACAGCGTTCGTGCATAACTACACATGATTATACGGCGCATAAATTATCAATAATTTTGCTGCTAAAGAGCTATCAGGAGGATTCGAATTTTTTCTAATAAATATGCAAAATGATATTTATTATAGTGTTAAAATTACTGCATCGAAGTGTGTTGGGATAGTGTCTGTTCGTTATGCTGGTGTGTATTTCCTCTCTTTTGTACTTTGGACGTGAGTAGTATAGTATAGTATATGGTATAGTATATAGGCTGAGCTAGCTTAGTATTAAGTTAGGTTAGGTATTGTTAGTAGTATTATTAGTAATGGTAGGTTACTGTATTAGTAGTATGTAGTAATGGTGGTATATGATGTTATTATTATATATGATTTGGTTAGGTGATTGAGTAGTTGATAGCGTATTAGTAGGTAGGAATTAGTAGTGTAGTAGTTAATATTAGGTAGTGGTAGTAGTATGTAATTTTATATATTAATGGGTGTATGATGATTATGATTATCGAGTGGTGTTAGTGAGAAGTATGTAGGTTATATTGATTAGTGAGTTAGTATTTTATATGGTGGTGTTGTATGTAGATGTAGTAGTGTAATGCTGTGATTACTAGTTATTGTATCAGGAGTAGTGATATGAGTGTATTGCAGTGAGTAGGCATGCGTTGGCTTTACTTTGGTGCTGTAGAAAGGTACTAGTGGATTATATGTAGTTGAAATAGGTATTATATAGTTTGTGATAGTAGGTATACTGTAGTTTGGTTAATATTGATCTGATAGTTGTGTTAGTATAGTGGAGTTATGTATATAGTGATAGTGGTTATTATAGTTGATTTATCTGAGTTTAAGTACGTAGATATATAGTGGTGTTATCTTAGTGTTTGGATATAGTTGTATGTTATTAGTGAGTTAGTATGTGTTTGTGTGTTATATATTATAGTTGGTTAGTTGTGGTGATGTGGTATCTTGGGTTGTGGTTGTATGTTGTTGTGGTGTATATAGGGTGATAGTTATGATTAGTATTAGTTGGAGGTAGATGGTAGGTTAGTGTATGGTGATGAGTGAGTGAGTATTATGTGTAGCTAGTACTAGGTTGTGATATTGGAGGTGGTATGTTATTTGATGTGTATTGAGTTTAGTATAGGTGGTTGTTATATGTGTGCTGTATGTTTAGGGTGATAAGTTATGGGTATTTTAGCAGAGGTTATTTGAGTATGATACTGAGTGTTGATTGTGGTTGTGATGTCGTATTGGGTTGTGTTGTAGTATGGGTGTTTGGAGTGTGTGTTTGTAGCTGTAGTATGTTGTCTATTGTGCTGTATGGGTTAGTGTGTCGGTGGTGAGTTCGATGTTATTTGTTGATTGGAGTTGTTATGTAGTGGTATTATTATAGTGGTATAATGGGTGGTAGTTGGGTGTGTGGGTGTAGGTTGGTTGGGGTGATGCAGTGTTGTGAGCGTGAGTGGTTTAGTTATTTTATATGTATAAATGTTTGCAGATCTTTACTACACACACACCATATAATATAGTCGTATATTAATAGTTGAGTCTTCTGATAGTTATGATGGTTCTGTTGGGAGGGTATAGGTAATATGGATAGGGTAGGTGAGTGGTAGGTATTGTGCTGTAGTGTAGTGTGCGTGTGTGTTAGGTAGATGTGTTAGGAGTGTGAGAGTGTGTGTGGTTGTTGTGCGCGTATAAGTTAATGTAGATATGTGTAAGGTGATGGTGTTAGTGGTAGGTGGTGATGGTTATTTGTTCTTATGTTGAATTGAGCTGTTTGGATTATTGTGGGTTTTTTCGCATATAAGTATGATTCATGTGTATTAGTAATTTACCTTATATTATTAGGAGAGAGAGAGGTAATTGATATACGTAGTGATAATAGTGCATTGGATATTGAAGTAATGTATTATATTGGTAGGTATATGGTTATGGTGATTATGTAGGTTGAGGGTGTATTGATTTATTATTGACGTGAAATATATTACGTTGCATTGAATACCGTATATATGAATATGTATAATAAATATATTGATATATTATTTGATACTAATATAAGTATAATTTGAGACTAGTTAAGCGGTTGTATGGAATATTCAGTATGTGTTGAGGAGTATGTTATTACGTAGTATGGTGTATAGTGAGGCCTTGTGTTATATATATGAGTTAATAATATTATAAAATATATGAGAGAGAGGAGCGCTTAAGTTTGATATTATAAGGGGTATATATATATATTATATAGTACTATACTTAGTACATAGTATATAGTATATTTACTATATATGTAATATATAGTATTGTATATATGATTAGCTGTATATAATATTATGATACTAGGTATAAGTAAGAGATACGTATAATCGTATAGTATTATATTAGTAGTTTCAGTAGTGAGGTATATGGTAGTGATATAGTATTATTAGGTAGTTATATACTGGATACGGTGTTTAGTGCAGGTCGAACTTAGATTACGTTGTAGCTTGTATGGTAACAGGTAGTGTAGTAGTGTATATGAGTGTTGTAGAGTAGATAATAGTATGATGTGACTCACCCACTCTATTATAGATCGTAGATTAATGATATATAGTTTAGTAAGTATCACTTAAGTAGTAGTTATAGGGTATATAGTAGTTATTAGTAATATATATATATTAGTATATATATATAGTAATAGTAACCTATAGCGTAGTGCTATAATTAATATAGGTATATGTAAGTATCATAGTTGAAATCAAGGAGGACCTGGATGGGCGCAGAGATATCTTACGAGGGCACGGCTCCCTCTGATTTGTTGTCGGGCGTCGGTCCGAAGAATTTTTTTTTGGTCTCCTTACAACAGCGGATGATATATATATTATAATTATTTAGGTATACGTTGGATGAAAAGGAAATATTGCTATATAGTAATATATAGTAGTATATATATAGATATATATATATAGTATATGCGTATATACTATGAGGTAGACCTGGCACCCCTGGATACGCTATAGTATATATATATATGATATTATATTATATATTTATAAGTAGTTACAGTGAGAGAGATATTGTGAAATGGGGCACTAGGAATCCTGGTAAATATCTGGAGGAGGTGCGGAGTCGCTGGATAGGGATTCACGGATACCTTATATGGACACTGGAAAAGGTGACTTCCCTGCGGCTTGGGAACGCGGATGGGAAAATAGTGGTTTCGCAGAGGAATAACTTGGAAACTGGAAAACAAAGAAAGAAAAATTAAAAATGTTAAAGAGATAGAAAGTTAGGAAGTGTTTTTGTAAAAACATAAACATTTAAATTATTAATAAATAATAAAGTAAATACAATTGTACAAATAAGGTCTTTGCGTGAAGCGTGTAATCTCTATTGCGCGGTTGCCGTGGCGGTCGGCCGGGTCAGAGAGTGCTAGCCTGGCGGTTGCGTGTGGATTGTTGAGCGAGACTCTCGGTCTGAGTATGAAGGTTACCCCGTGCGACGACACGTGCAACCCGTCTGTCGGAGAAAAGGCGTACTCGTCGCCGAATTTGCCGAGAGGTAGACTGAAGGATTCGCATTAGAAGGTTTGAGGATATTGTGCGAGAGTGTATGGTAGAGAAGTAAGTAAGAAAAAGTGGCAGGTGCAGTTCTCACACGGAAGTGCAATTTAAGAGAAGAATGAGGGAGAGAGAGGAATAGAGGAAAGTGAGGCGAAGAGTTGCGAGGGGATGGAACATGGAGGGAAGAATGGAGTGTGATGGAACCCTTTTCGCGGAGGAGGGGTCCACTAGACTGAAGATTAAGAAGAAGTTTAAATGCCACTGGGAAGTGCATAGGACGAAAGAAGAGAAATGCAACGAAAGTGCAGTTGGTAAAAAGTAGGAAAAGAGTAAGAGATTAATTAACACTGTGGAGAGATACTGGAGAGAAGAGAGGAATCCATGCCCTTCCACGATGAACAGTGGTCGCACGCGGCGGGGTCGTTGGAGCCAGTCCATGGTGGCTGAGTTTTGTGAACACATTCGTTTAGCAGAGACTGACATTTCTATTTTCGAATCTCGTTTTCTTTTTTATAAACGTCCACTAAAATATATTGTTTTTATTTTTTTTGATTTTTACAGTTTTCATTCTTTTATTTTCATGATCTGATAGCTTCAAATCAAACTTCTCTCTTTAACTACAGACTTATTGATTTTGTTTTGCTTTAATGGATATTTTTGTTTAAGTTTGCTGGGTAAAGTGATGGTGTTTATTATTTACGTGTAAAAAATTTGCATGTTGTTGTTACGTAGTACCTTGATAAGTGCAAGTAAATGCAGTAATCGTAAAGCGTAAAGTCAGTGTAAAGTGTCAAATCCACTCGTGCGTTCACGCTCTTGGTCCGCTGGAGTTGTCAGTGTCTACCCGCATGTTGGTGTTTATCCATGATGCTAATTGTCGTAGTTGATGCTATTTGATCCATACTTTGTATCTAGATGATGTCAAAGTCATGATTTGTATAATCACTACATAGTAGCACAGTTAAAAACTTTTATTGTAGTGTTGTTTTGTTCTCTTATAAAGAATCACTACTCTCTAATTTTCCTATAGTAAAAGTTTATGTGTTATTTTTGCTTTTTATATGTTTTACTGATAATATTTTATTCTTTATTTGTCGGTTTTATGTGGGCTTTAGAACACTTTTTTCGATGTTTTACATAAAAATTTTATTCTTTTTTGATGGTTTTAATTTTTTTTTAAGAATGTTTTGCATTTTTTACAATTACCGGTTTGACAAGTCAGTAATATCAGGTAAATCAGTAATCAGATACTACCGGGTGCAGCTCTAGCTCCTCCCTATCGTCCGTCTATTGCATTTCGTGATGCTTAGTTGAGTCTATTGATCATATTGATCTTAGGTGTGATTAAAGTTCGCATTTGACTTTTTGTAGGCAGAGCATACACACAGGAGGATAAACTTTTATTTATTTTCTTTGTTTCTTTAGAACATTATGTTTTTGTAATCTAGAAGATTTTTATTATTTATGATGATGGGTGGTGGTAGATATTTGAGTTTGGCTTCTAAATTGATTGTTGGTTGGTTTACTGAGCGTGAACAGAATAGTATTGAATGGTGTATCTTTTTTCGTGGTATGTTTAGTGTGCATTGGGAATATACGTGAAAGAGATTATTTGACACTTCGCTCTCGCTCTTGTGTGATTTGCAAGTCTTGGGGTCGCCGGAGTTGTTACGTTTTTGTTGTTGGTGTGTTTGTGTGTTGTGTGTTTGCTTGGTTTGGTTTGGCCTTGTTAGTGGTTTGGATGTGTTGTGTGTTGCGGGTGTGTTTGAGGTGGGTGTGTATATGATTTAGTAGAAGTAAATCGTGTAAATATTCCGGTATTCCTAATGAGTTTATAGATGTAGAGAAGGAATATGGATCAGATGCAGTTGGAGCGTACGTGGTGGTTGTTGTCTGTCGCAGAACATATCCGTGCGTTGAAAACGTAATGTTTGATTTATGGGGAATTAAATATGGTGTGTTTGTGGGTAACGGATTATAGTTATAAGCCTGGGTAACACATAATAGTGGTATCGTCATCCGTGTATAGGCACGTAACTATACTGGGATCCGCAGTTAGCGAGGCTCAAGGCGATTTGGTCGCCGTAGTATAGACAAGGCGTGAACTAAGATTACTTTAGAAAGTTTCAACGTTAACCGAGCGAGAAAGTCGGCATATGCAATTCTCAATCTTTTAACTGTACTTCGAGCAGAATCCCGACAATTCGGCGTCTCAATGATATTATTGTTTGATGATATTATTAATTATTTATTATTATTGTTAATTAGATTATGTGGGATTATGGTTTGTATTGTTTTTGATGTATTATATTTGGTGAGAGATGTATGTGTGTTCAGCTGGGTTATGTAGAGTTCTTATTGATGCTTATCGGATATTATTATTATTGACTCGTTCTTCATTCCAGTAAGATTATTGTCAATTTCATTATGTATATTAGATTTATCTATTAGTAATGTATTGATTATTATGTATTATTATGTTATTATTGATTGATAGTGTGAGTCGTCATTACTTGAGTGTCGACAGGTGTGGTTGTGGTTAGTGAGGTGCTGAGACCGTACTCCTAAGGCACTGTAGATTCGAATCCGCGGAGGCATAGTCTGACCTGGCTGTTGTGTGTGGGTACTCTGTTGAGAATAGTTCATTGTTATGGTTCCATTGAGTGAGATGGGATCGTCGACATTCGTTGTGGTGGCGAGATCCGGTGCGGGCGGGATTGGCAGTGTTGGGTGCTGAAGACGAGTTGTAGGTGCATTGTGAGATGTGCGGAGACTAGTCTGTGAGCGCGGAATAGGAGGTTGTCGACCCGGGTACAGGAGTCGTTCTTTGTGGTGGAGGTACTTATGGCAGGTCAGACCGCTAACTAAACAGTTCGTTATGAGTCGGAGGGGGGTGTGGGGGTGGCTTGGATCGGAGGAGTGTGATGGCGTGTATGATCCGGAAGGTCAACTCTGAGTCGGTGGTGGGGCTATACGAATGAGTGCGGCGTTGTGGGGTATGTGTTGTGGAATTGGGTGGCTGGTCAGCTAAAATGTCTTGGCTCTCGTGTCTCACTGTACGGTGCACATAAGTTTGCCGGTAGCAGTTGAGTCGCCTATTGACGGAGAGCTGGGTTTAGAGGTAGTAATCTTTTGGTGGGTCTTGATCGGGTGTTGGCTGGTATGGGGTTATGGTGTGGGGGGTGGGCTATCGTCACAGGGGGTGACAGGGAAGTAGGCAGAGAACTGTATTTCGTGACCTAGACTAGTCACGGACATGCAATATATATAAGGATAAGTGACTCAGTTAATCTATGGAATTATCATTTGATGAGAGTCACATTGAGGAAGGGTTAAATAGATTTTATTACGTATTGTCGCCCGATATCTTTTAGACAGAATGAGAAGGTGTGAATGAGAGTGCTCGTGAGGGTTGACTTGGTTCTGCCCGAGAGTATCTTATGTGAGACAGAGAGAGCGAAGGAGAGGGCACAGCGTAGAGGTAATATGTAGTAGTGACTGGAGTTGTAAGGTAGCGGCCGTGAAGTAGGAGATCCGCCCTGTTGTTTTTTTTGACAAAGACCTGTGAGAAGGGTGAGACTCGCTGTGAGATTGTGATTAGACTGTGTGCGATATGGGGAGTGGTTCCCAATAACTTTCGACACAAAACAGGAAGAGTAAATGAATGTTATTACTACGTTGACTTCAGACCCCGGGGATGTAGAGGCTTTTGTGACCTTACTGTGCTAAGCGATGATCGGTCGTATGTTGGGGACTCCTGGAATCTTATAACCCAGAGTCTGTAGTGTTTTATTAATTAAGTTAATTATATTCAGTTATTATTCAATTATTATTATTAATTATTTATTTATTATTTTATTTATTATATTTATTATGTATTATTGAAAAGGTCCTGATTATTATTACTATTATCTAGTTATTATTATTAATTCTTTATTAGTTGTTAAGATCTAAACTATATTACTCGATGGAGTAGTTAGGAAGTGTGGATATGCGAGTAACTATGAGAACGTGCGGTAACATAGTCATGGAATCATCCTGGGTGATCAGTGACACACACGACATTGCTCTGGTGCTGAACAGGGGTTGTGGCTAGTCAGAGTTTGGTATACGGGGGGATGTGTAGGATGGCTTAGCAGTGTGGAGAGATGAGGCTGTCGAAATGTGGATTGTGTGGAGGTGGTAGACGGTACTTTGCCACACACATACCGAAGGTAGGTTGACGAGTCGGGAGGCAGCTTGACTGGATGTTTGTGAGTGTGAATTCATCTGGGGTGGAGGGCGTGCGTGTATGTGCTTTTTGGCAACGCAGTGAAGGTGTGCGTAGTGTGAGACGCTAACGGTGGTGGATAAGTTGTGCCACACGGAATAGGTTATGAGTTGTCGTAGCACATGGTCGTGGGGGTGGCGTCGTTGGCGCGTTTGTCTCGTAAGCGTGGAGATGCGTTTGTGTTACGTGTGATTCGGGCAGTTGTGCGAATGAGGTTGTGCGTGCCCGGGATGTGTCACACAACGTCACTGACGAAGACAGATGTGGTGTGTGGTGGACTGGCGGCGCGCAAGGGTAGTGTGGTGAAGTTAATAGCACAGTGTGAACCAGTAATGGTTGGGATCGTTGAGTTGGTTGTGATATGTGCAGTGTGGTGAGATTAGTATGACATGCTTGGTGATGGGCCGGAGGTTGGTTGGGGTGGTGATGTGCGTTGGTCGAGGAGTGTGATGGGCTCACAGCATCTACAGCTATACAGTGCGGATGAATATGAGCTCGCCGCGTGACCTTGACGGGTTTATCCGGTATGGGGCGTACTAGCGCAATAATTATAAGTATGAGCAGCTTATATATCTTTGATAACACCTACCGATGATAACTGAGCAAGATGTTCGCGCACTGCTTTGTAGCTAACTGTACTGATCACTATGACGCCTAATTATCTATGATTGTGGAGTCCGAAATTGTGTAAACATTTTCTTAAAACGTCACTGGAGAGACATTTCATTTTTCAGCATTGTTTATATATATAAGCATTTCGTGGTTTTTCTGTTTTTAGCTAAATATTGCTTATTTCACGTTTCTATTTATTTCTTATATTGGGTATAGGGTTGTTTGCGTTAATCAGTGTATTTATTTAATTTATTTATGTTTCGGGTTAAAATTTTATTGTCTATTTTATTTTAATATTAAAATAATCTTATGATATATTTTTTTAAAAAAACTTTTACTTATTTTTGCTTTGTTCTTTAAACATTATGTTTTTACTATAATTAACAATTTAATAGTAGGAGGCGACTTCAACGTGTTTAAAACATTATTGGGTCTTAACTAAAATTTATTTTAATTTTATGATTATATAGACTAAACATTGCATTTTTACATACTTAAAGCAGAAAATCAGTAAATCATTTAATCAAACTACCCACTCCCACCTCCTACCCTTCCATGAATTTAGTTGATTGCTATTGATGTCTATTGATCTTTAATGGGTCAAGTCTATTTCGGTAGTCATTTGAGGGGAAATATCATTGAACTACTGCAAGAGTGCCTAAAGTTCTTTTATACAAACTGATCTAGAGGACGAATATATGCTGAGAACGTAACATTAGTTTTGAATATATAAATGCGAGTTGAAAGGACTGATTACATAGAACGCATCGCGTGCCGCAGGTGGTTGGTTTAGAGGATACTTAATGATGAATTATAATGTCCTGACAAAGCAGCTAAGGGACCCGTGGCCAGTAGGCCTACCTCTAAGATGCAGAGGAACGGAAGTATAGGCAGTGTCTTGTTTAACATCATACCAAAAGAAGGTTCCAGTAACAATCGATAAGTACGAGACAAACAAGTGTGGGACTGCGACGGGAGGCAAAAATGGTGTTAACAGTCGTCTATTCACATTCTTGATTGTCACAGATGCTATTAAGACTTGACTCTAATCAGATCGATGTTTAATGTTGTAGTCTTGATTAACACATTGTCGAATATTTCTGGATGAAGCACAGAAGTTAGTTGCGAATGTAAAATCTCGTGTAGATTCCTAGAGCCTGGGATCTAACAGGAGCCGGGTTTTAGTCGCAGAAATATAAGTGGCTAACGTAACTAAAATGTTTGTTACATTAATATAAAATGCGTCCAAGGGACGATGGTGAAAACATCGCCCGAACTTAGAGATGATATGATTGTACCAACGACAAACTAACAAATCCGTCGCGTATCGAATCAAGCATCTCTAACGTTTCACGAAAGTTCGATACCTTTATCCAAGAGGTGAAGATAGCATGGCTAAACAACTACTAATGGGTACAAAGAGCGCTCATAGATGTAAGTGCCCGTACTGACGGTTGTGTCTCGCGAGACGATACTCTCAGTGCAATTGCAGCATAAAGACAGAGTGTATGAATTTACTAGGATCGCGCTAATGTATGATAAAGCATCGCCGGTTTAGACACGAGAATGACCGAGTCTTATCAAAGTATTATCTTACCAGTATACATCAGTGGTTGAACTATCGAAATTAGGAAGTTCTGAGCGGCGTACCGGTCTATCTTTGTTTATTTCTACAAGATGAAGGTCACTGCATATCAATATCATAACATGATCTAGGTTCTTGACTAATGGAATAAGCGAACGTCATACATTGAGTGCTAAATGTCGTCGATCGACCGGCGCGTGTAGAGTAGCATTTACTGTGCAGGCAGCAAAACTTATACCTATAGCGACATTATTAGTTATTTATTATGTGATAGTTATGGTATTTATGTGATTATGGTACTTATTGAGTTTATGAAGATATTGATTAGTTTCATTATTTATGGAGTTAATTATTTTGATTATTATTATTTTTGTAGTTTTATCATTAGTCGTATTAGTGATTATTATAATTCGTAGCCTTAATTATTATTACATGTATTTAATTTATTATTTTTAGTTAATTGTATAACGTATTATGTGATAATGAACATACAAACCCTTATGTACATAAAGTCATACAGACACACACATGATTGACTCACTCAGACACACACATCACACACGCACACACACACAAGACACAACTACACACACTCACACCACACAACTCCACGGCACCAAATAATTAATAGACACCTTTACTTGAAACACGAAGACTGGCAATGCGTCGTACTAAACTTACTGGATTCAGCAAAATGACTGTTATTTTCTTTAATAGATGTCAAGCAGATGTGTACATTTTCTAAACGTCACTGGGAAGAATCATTACATTTCTTTTTCACAATTTTAATATAAACATTTCGTTTGTTATGTATTTTTCTTTTCGGTTCTATTATTCTTTATCATTTATTATTTGTTGTTTAAAAGTTATTTATTTATCTTATTTATTTTAGTTTAGTTATAAACGATTTTTATTTATTTAAAAGTAATGGCTAATATATTTTTTGTGCGATAAAACTTTTAACTGGTATTTTTGCTTTGGGGTTTTTTCTCTGCTTAAACATTTATGTTTTTACTATAAAAATTTAGTTTATAAGTTGGTTTTTATTTGCTTTTAAACATTTTTTTTTTACATAAAAAGAAAATTAATTCTGTTTTTACGGGTTATTAATAACTTAAAAAGTATTTGGCATTTTGTTTCAGCATACCTTAAAGCAGTAAAATCCAAGTTAAGTCAAACCTACTCAGTCGTAGTTGCACGGTCCTGAAGTTCCGGCTCTACGCCTTAGTTCATCTCCGTGATCTATTGATCTGAGTTTGAGTATTGTGCTATTGAATCTATTGAATCGTATTGTTGATTTCGATGGTCATAGTTTTGTTATATTAAACATGAACATATAAAAATAAAGTTCTTGATTTATACTACTGATCAAGCGAATTATATGGCTAACGTAGCATAGTTTTCCTATTATTAAAGCTACCATAATAGCATCACCTGAAACTAAGAATATAATGGTCACACAGCAACAACCTAGCATTAGCGGTTAAGCAACGCAATAATCAGGCTAACACTCGAACGAACGAGTTCTCAGGCACGTTAACAACAGTAAGTCACTTATACAGTAAACAATACAAACGTACCTATTCACATCTTTGTCAAGCATAACTTCTAACAGATCAATGTTAATTTTACATTAACATTGTAATATTTAACAGAAATTTTTATGCATAAAAAATCTCCCTATAAATATTTTGTTTAAAAACTTTTATTTATATTTTTGCTTTTTGTTGTTTTAGAAACATTTTGTTTTATACTAAAATTTATTTCATGGTGAGTTGTTTATAACTTAAAAAATTGCATTTTTAGCATACCTTAAAGCAGTTAAAAACTACAGGTAGATCAGTTAACTCAAACAACTCAGGCACGCCGCACCTATCCTACCTTCTGTCAGGTGATCTAGGGTATGATGGCTATTTTGATCTAATTGATCTATTTAATTTTCAAGTCATTTTCGGAGTATGCCATTTGTTAAGGGAAACATAACCATAAAAATAGAAGTGTTCTGTATATAGCACTGATGATACAACGTCGGAATTAGTGATGCTAACTGGTGTAGCAGAAGGTTTTCCGCACCAATTAGACTAAAGGGCTAGAAGCATGATGTGGTGAACGACTCTCAGCGATGAAAACGTAGGGAATATAATGTAGTGGAGCGAGGTACAGAGGAATCGAGGACAGCGCCGTTGCATATGCATAGTGCCTTAAGCTACGGAATTTTTAATACCTTGTCAGCTAGCAATAATACCAAATGTTTCTACGAAGTCACTTGACAAACAAGCGAAAGAAACATAGCAGAACATGACCAAAACGTAACGCTTATGTGACAGCTTGTTCAAGGGCAGTATAACAGTCGTAACAGAATCAAGTGTTAATTTTTACATTAAATTGTAATATTTAAACAAAGATTTTATCATAACATTGTGTATATAATTTTCATACAGACCTACGAATATATGCTAACGTGAAAAAGTCTTACACATGAATAAACGGCTAACATAACATAACCTGAGAATATAATGTAATGTACAACGACAACCTTATTTATAGCACTTGTGGTTACGCTTTCCATGATTGTAGCCATGTACGCTACTTATGGCGAAAGGAAAGTGGTAGCATTTAGCAAGACAGGATACAAGGGCCTAACCGTGCCGGACCTTTTGGTTTGTTGCAGCCACTTCTAAAGCAGCTATTATTCTGTGAACAAATCCCTTAACAGAAATGACCAATAGCGCTATCAGAAGATACCCACATCTGATAATCTAATATTGAATTGACCTGACTGTCATTCAATGAATGCATACTGGCATATCAAAATATACACATATAATTTTGAACTATGAATAAACGTATACAATAGCAAAATTCTCGGATAAGCCTAACATTACTGCCAGCAGCAAACAACTTAAACTTTACCCACGATTCTAACACAAACATAGTCCAGTTAAACACAGGTAATATCTTACGAAACGTTCATGCATGTTGCTCTAGTGTAGAAAAGTCAAGTTTTTAATTTTCACTTGTCGATAGTAATTAACGAAAACGTGCAGAAATTAAAATTATTAGTTATTATTATGTATTGATTATTGAGTTATTTATTAGTTATACGTGTCATTATGTTGATTATTATTGGTAGGTAGTGAGTTAGGGTCGACTATTATGTGTTTGGTGAGGTTATTAGGTTTTTATTATATTATTATTTATTTGATGTTACTGGTGCTATGTTAGAGATTGTGTAATATCATTATGATTGGAGGTGTGGCATTACTATGTGCTAGAATGTAATTGGAGAGTTACTGTAGGTTGATTACTTATGTGATCTAGTAATTGTATATTGAGTTATTGATTCGGAGTGGTATAATTATTATTATGTATGTATAGTTTATTATCAGGCAGAGCAATAGATTTCTCTGACGAAGCGACCAGATAATCGCATGCGGACCGAGCTAGGATGGACTTTCGCCACAGGCTCACACCTAGAACCATAGGTATGTAAAGAATGTCAAGAATTGTTTTTACGCTTATAGGAACATAGAAATGGAAGAAATTTTAAGGTTAAGTCAACGCGTTGGGAAAGTTTAAAGGTAATAATAAAGTACATTAGAAATTAAATAAAAGTTTTTGTGTTATGTTTATAGGCAGAAACGTATTGATCTTGAATTCAATAGATCGATAAGATCAATAGATTCAAATCCAAGATCAATATGGATCATGGAAGGGGCACTGCAAGAAGAGGCGACGGGAGAAGTTATCGAGAGACTGTGATGAAGGTGATGGCAGCGGGACTGATGGGACGTGTCTTTCGGAGGTGCTCGCGCTTGTCTCATGGAAATCTTCAGAGCACGAGGACTTTCATCCAATGTAGACCCAGATGGTGTGATTTTAAAGGCATGAGAATTCGGAGCTTGAATCAATTAGAGAGCGGTCGGTAGGGATGACGAATAAAAGCCGAGCGCGGAAGATGCCAACTTTACCTTTATGGTATAGGTTTGGAGGTAGGAAATTGAATTCAGTCTGATGATCGGTCTCTTGCCGTTTTACTGCGTGTTTAATCGGTTGAACAGTCGACTCCTCACGGTAAGCCCGGTCTCGGATAAGTGACTGGTCGTGTGCTGATCAGAGTTAGTTTCTGCTGTTATGCGTTAACAGGACCTGAGTTCACCACCGCTACTATTGAAATGACAGATGTTTGCTCTACGTTGTTTCTTATGTGTATCCACCATAGGGCTGGAGCGTTTGGACCGGGGTTGTTCGCACTCGCTGCCTCGTAAGAGATGGCAGCAGGAGTGTTATAAGCCGAACCTTGATGTTCTGTCATTGGTGTTGAGCCGGGATTGCCGAATGTGGTCGCATGCGTTTATTGTGTTGTGAGATATCATGATTGTGTCGCATAATAATACTATGGTATATAATCAATACATGAGATAATAATGATTAATAAATAATAATAAATAATAATATAAATATATAAAATAATTAATAATAATAATAATAGATAATAGATGATAATAAAGATTAGATAATAATAATACATAATAATAATAATAGAATAATAATAATAATATAATAATAATAAGAATAATAATAATATCTAATAGATAATTAATAATGAATAATAATAGATGATATAATAATGAGTGCATAATAAGGATATTTAATTTCTGGTTTAAGGTTTTGTTAAATATTACTGTAGTTACGATCGGGACAAATGTGAGTGAATAATAAAAACCCTCGAGATTTATACTAGAAGAAATGACTAAAAGTTGTCGTAATCTTACTGGTGTTGCACTGAGACTTATGGTTGTGAGTAGATCATAGGTGCGGTATGAGGGGCTTAAGTTTTTGCTGGACAGTAATGTTGAGTATGTCTTACTCGACATATTATTGATTGTGGTAAATTGTTAGGTATCGAGGTTAATGAGTGTCATCCTGGCGCAGAGTTCGTCATAGGTTGCAAGTTAGAACTAAGGTGTTTAATATTCCATGTGGAGATGTCTATGAGGTTGCATTTCGATGAAGGTGATGTGTCAATTCATAGTTTCAAGATGGTTGGTTATCGTTTGAGTAGATTGGGGTCACTTTGGTTAAGGGATTTTTAGTAGATAATTACTGGTGCTTTAGCTGTTGCTGGTATATTTGTTGGAAAAGTTGGGAATACATTGAAAGATTTTTGTATGTGTATATGGCATAAACTTTGCTTTGATAAGTCGGAACTTTGTGAATGTTAGCAGATGATTATTCATATCGATGGAGGTATGTTACCAGGGTTTTGTCGTGTGTACGATTGATAGTTCTGAAGAAAGCGTCAGGTTATGTTATGTTTAGGCTTGTATTAAGTGATGAAGCCCCCGAAAAGTTAGCTGTTACTGGTGTTTGAGCATATGATTTTACGTAGGAGTGTCCTGTCGATGGAGGTAAGGAGGATGTTGAGGTGGAATCAAGGTTATGAAATAAATCTTGTTAACATATTACAATGCTTTAATGTTTATAAAACGTTACTCTTAGACATTGGGATATCCTGTGAGGTTTGGTTATCGGCAAGGGACATCTTTTTTGTATGCGAGCTTCGCCGAAGTAGGTTTTTACGTTTTTTGGTGGTGCTCGTGAATCAGATCTTAAGGACTTGTTTTTTAAGTGTTAGAAGGCTTTGGTGAGTGATGTTAGCTGTTTATGTGCTGTGCTTAAGGTATGCTAGGTTTGTTGTTGTATCATTATTATATCTGTAGTTTGCAGGGTGGATGTTATTTACGCTTTATTATAGGGAAATACTGTTGGCTACGTGTAGGCATATATTCGTTGATTCAGTGTATTAAATGAATTTATGTTTTTATGTTTGGGATCTTTGTCCCATAAAAATAGATAACTATACGAGGGAATGACTGCTTGAATTAAAGTATCACAATAGTATCAAATAATAGAGCAGAGGGTTGAGATCGTAGTGGATAGGGTAGGAGGGTGGGGTGGGTATTTTGATTAACGGTGTATTTCTCCTCTGATTTAGCCGTTAGTCCCACTTATGAGTTTTGTATGAAATCGCGGCGTTGATTGAGTTGACGTTGTTAATTTGTTATGAGTACAACTCGTAGTGATAGATCTGAATAGGATAAGAATTGGTGTTTAGGTCTTTCTGGACAGCAACGAAAATGTTGGTTAGTTAAACTAGGAATGCAAAGTCTGTGGGG
Source organism: Trachelipus rathkii (assembly GCA_015478945.1). NCBI lineage: Eukaryota > Metazoa > Arthropoda > Malacostraca > Isopoda > Trachelipodidae > Trachelipus > Trachelipus rathkii. The sequence goes on from JABUQX010113268.1 coordinate 21,127, forward strand.
GTCAAGTGACCACCATTAACAGTAAAAGCGTGTGTTTTTAGACAAAAAACTATACTAGAATGCTGTTAGTGATGAAATGTGCATTGGTTTGTTAGTAAGCGGGTATTGAATGCATTGGCTGCTAGGTGTTTGAGGGAATGCTGTTAAATATTAGTATGCATTGATCTGTTTCTAGGTTTTGTGTCTGTGTATTGGGACTGCAGACAATGTGGTTGAGAGATTATGAGTGTGGGTGTGACGGTGTGTTTGTGAGTGTTCTATTTACAATGGTGGCGATTTGCACGGAAGTGTTGCTGTTGTACTCTTGTTAGTGTGGAACTTTGTGTGGATTGGTGGTAGCTGATGATTAGTTGCGTTAGCTCTCAGGGGTATGGCTAGCTTTTTTGACTGTTGTTAAGCTCACTAGTATTAGTCGTCTTAAGGGGGTCTGCGAGGGTGTAGAGGTTGGCTTTAGTCTTTAGCATGTTAATACTGAGATGTATGAGCTAAAGATGCTAACTAATGCTATTGGAGTTAGCCATAAAGTATGTCGTTGATGTCAGGTAGGTATTGCAAGCGTTAAGGAACTCTTGTATTAGTGTGTAAGTAGTCTGTATGGGGATCGTATACAAAAGTATGACATTAGAACTCGAAGTTAGATGGCTGTCAAGATACGATGCTAATGTGGATAGATGTCAAGTAGGTAGATTCATGGTTTGGTTGGCCGAATAGATCACGATGGGTAGGGAGATATGAGTTGGGGTGGTTTGGATGTAACTGGAGTCTTGGTGTCACTGACGCTTTAATGGTATGGTTAAAATTGCAAAATTTTTAAAGTTATAAGCATAAAAAAGATAAGTGGGTGTAGTTTTTTTTTAGTAGAAATAGAAATTTTTGTACATTCAATTAATAAGAAATAAATCAAAATTGTTCATGAATTAGATTAAGAAAAATGTTTATGAACGAACAAAATGTTACGTAATTAGCAAATAGGAGCATGCGTAAAGCATAAATATATTTGTAGTTTGTATTTAAAGTGGAAGAAATGAACTTTTAAATCCGTAAATGATAAATAAATACAGTTAATTAAAATTTTCCAACATAACGCACGGGAGCGAGGTTCAATGGTAGAGTCAACTGTAAAGGCATTAGTTGTCGCCGCAGCATAGGAAAGAGGAAGATGAACCAACTTCTCCCGTGCACGGCGTGTAGCCACATGACAATCAAACTTATGAATTGCGCACTGCTCAAGAATTTCCTTCTCCAAGGTGAAGATGGGGCAGTGGGCAGAGGAGGCGGATATGGACCTTTGGCAGTAAGGGCAACGAGGAGGATGGTTCCCCACAGTTATGGGGTAAAGAGTACAATTACAACATGTTGGGCAGTAATGATTCT
>JABUQX010113268.1:27500-32500 GCA_015478945.1 Trachelipus rathkii
AATTCTCGCTCTCCTACTATGCAACGACGTTCATATCGTCGCTCACCTACTCCTTCGCGTCAATTTGCCTCTTCTCCTGTTGATTCTCAGGCTTTAGTTCAGTTTCCGTCACATAACCAGCAGGGTATTTGTAGAAATCATCAACGTTTCGGAGACCAAACTCGGTCATGTCTTAAGCCTTGTACATTCGGGAATTTAAACTCAAACACCACTCCGTAAATACGCTCGGGGTGGTTTCAAAAGCGTCCAACTTACTTTGTGTCTACGATCCCTCCACCAAACTATCTTTTCTCGTAGATAGTGGGAGCTCTATCTCCGCTGTACCACGTTCCATCCTCGGGAAAACTCATGCTCCAGAACCATCAGGCTCTTTACGCGCCGCCAATGGCACAACCATTAACACTTATGGTACCAAACGACTCCATTTAACGCTCTCGTTCCGTCGTGACTTTATATGGGACTTCACGATAGCCGACGTCACATTACCAATATTAGGTGCAGACTTCCTGTCCCACTTCAACCTTCTTGTTGACATGAATCACAACCGCATCATTGATTTTGAGACACATTTCTCATCCGCTTGTATTCGTGCGTCTGCATCCATCAGTGGCATACATCTTTCTCCATCTAATAATGTTTTTGAATCGTTATTAATTACCGATTTTCCAGAGCTTCTCTCTCCAGTCTCCAAGTTCCCTCCTGTGAAACATAATGTTGTTCATCACATTGAAACTTCCGGCAGACCTCCATTCTCTCATGCTAGACGTCTTGCACCAGATAAACTCAAAGCTGCGAAGCTAGAATTCGAATCTCCTAGAGAAGGGCATCATCCGACCTTCAAAGTCTGACTATGCCTCTCCCTTGCATATGGTACTCAAACCAAATGGAGATTACCGTCCGACCGGTGACTATCGCTGCCTAAATGCAATCACCCGCCCAGATCGTTATAATGTACCTCATTTACAGGATTTCACATCCCACCTCTCTGGTTGTACCATCTTCTCAAAAATTGACTTAATTTCCGCATTTTTTCAAATTCCCGTCAATCCGGACGACATTCATAAGACTGCCATTATCACTCCTTTCGGCCTTTACGAATTTCTTCGAACGCCATTCGGTTTACGAAATGCTAGTCAATCATTTCAACGTCTTTTAGACTCAGTATTACGTGGTTTACCTTTCGTTTTCGCCTACATAGACGACTTATTGATTGCCAGTACCTCTCCGGAAGAACATACTTCACATCTCAGGCAAGTTTTTACCAGACTAAGTGAATTTGGTCTATGTGTCAATTCTTCCAAATGTGAATTCGGAGTTTCATCCCTAACTTTTCTCGGACACACCGTCTCTGCCGAAGGCGCGTCCTCTTGAGGATCGTGTGGCAGCCATTCGTGACTTTCGAAGCCCGTAAAACAGCGTCAACTTCGTCGTTTTTAGGGATGGTAGAAATTACACCATCGTTTTATACCAAATCGCTGCTAAAATTCTCCTCCCTCTCCACGCACTTCTTAAGCATCCACGTAAAGGTTCTGCTGCTTCTGTCATTGTGGATTGGAACGACGAAGCAACTAATGCCTTCACCGCCATCAAGGAAGCCCTTGCCTCTTCCGTGTTACTTATATTTCCATCCGACACAGCCCCGACTAGAATTCAGCACCGACGCTTCAGACTTCGCAGCTGGAGCTGTGCTGCAACAATTTATTGATAACGAATGGCGTCCATTAGCTTTCTTTTCTAAAAAGTTCCAGCCGCCTGAAACACGATACAGCGCATTTGGAAGAGAACTTCTCGCAATTTATTTAGCTATTAAGCACTTCCGTTATCATAGAAGGTCGGGAATTCCATGTTGTAACTGATCATTTACCCATCACGCATGCCATTACAGCTTCCAGAGTGAAACAGTCCCCTCGTGAAGCCCGCCACCTTGAATTCATTGCCCAATTCACAACTGATATCCGCCATATAAAAGGAAAAGACAACATTCCTGCCGATGCTCTATCCCGAATTAACGCTATCTCTCCTTTACCAGACATTGATTTCGTCGAAATGGCTCGCTTGCAACAACTCGAAGAGATTATTTTCCCTCCTGCCTCTTCTTACGACATTCAAACTGTAGAAATTTTGGTTTTCCACCTTTGTTATGCGACGTCTCTTCCGCACATCCTCGTCCAGTAGTACCAACCCCCATGCGCAGAAAGGTGTTTCACACCATTCACGACGTGTCGCACCCAGGGGTAAAAGGTAGTCAAGTTAAAATAGGTAAGCATTTCGTCTGGCCGTCCTTACTAAAGGATGTTAAACAGTGGACAACGCAGTGTCTCAACTGTCAAAAATCCAAAGTGCACAGGCACACTGTCGCACCTCTTCAGCAATTTCTTCCCCCTGGTGAACGTTTTGACCAGGTACACGTTGATTTAGTCGGCCCTTTACCACCCTCAAATGGTTTCACACATATTTTAACGTGCATAGACAGATACACTCGATGGGCAGAAGCCATTCCATTGCGAGATACTTCTAGCGAGACAATTGCTCAGGCATTTTTGTACAACTGGATAGCCAGGTTTGGCACACCTTCGACCGTGTCCACTGACCAGGGTAGGCAGTTTGAGTCTCACCTCTGGAAGGACCTTATGACTCTAATCGGCTCCAAGCGTCTTCGCTCTTGCAGCTATCACCCGCAAGCTCAGGGTATGGTGGAACGTTATCACCGGCAGCTAAAAGCTTCTCTTATGGCCCATGGAACACCGGAAAATTGGTCCGAAACCCTTCCTCTTGTCCTCCTCGGTATCAGAACTTCGTACAAAGAAGACCTTAAATGCTCCTCTGCTGAGCTCGTCTATGGCTCCACCATCCGAATACCTGGTGAGTTTATACTTCCCTCTCCAACAGCTACGAACCAGCACACCTTCCTGTCACGCCTTCGTCAATGTACCGAGGCATGGAAGCCATCTTTGCCACGTCACCCTCCCCGTCCTACCTACATGCCTGCGGATTTAGAGACATGCTCTCACGTATTAATTCGGCATGACTCACACCGTAGTCCGTTACAAGCCCGCTATGACGGACCTTTCCTCGTATTAAAACGCTATCGAAAGTTCTTTACCTTACAGAAGGGGAGCAAAAGCGAAAACATATCAGTGGATAGGATCAAACCGGCTTATTTCGACCATGATCCCGCTTCTTCCACCACTCTTTCTCCACCTTCTGCACCCGCACCATCTACCTCTACTTCGCAAGATAATATCGACTTTATGCCCATTCTGCCTTTTACATCAACTTGTTCTCCAACCGAACCTGAACCTGACCCACTGCCTACTCCTTCTACTGTTGTCACTCGCTTCGCCAGCTACTTCAGCGCTCCGCGCTACGACATCTCCGCCTCCTGTTCCGATGCAGACACCTCTGTCTCCTGTTCCAACACCGATTCCTCCTCCGAATCCGGAACCCATTCCGACTCCAACCTTACCGTCTTGTCTTCCTCGTTCCACATCGCGTTATGGACGAACTCTACGCCCTGTAGTCCGATTTTCACCTTGATCTCACGACGCTCCTCTGTTCGAAGGGGAGCTATATTACCTTTTCTTTCTTCCTTAGCATTATTGTCGTCCTACCTCTCACGTGACCTAAAATCTTGTTTCCTATTGGACAACGAATTCGCCATCTTCGTCTCGTACAAGCATTTTGGAACTTCTCCACGAAAACGTCCAAATTACGTGTTTTCATTATAAACAATTTGCCAAATCATATTCACATTTGTTTGATGAGCATCAGTGACTATTTTACACAAGTTTAGTGCTCTCAGAATCCTCTGTGTTACCTTTTGCCTCGAATGGTACAAGGTGAGTTATTCTTATTTTCTAAGGCCTAATTTTTGTGCCATTCCGTAATCGTAAATAATTCTTTGTTGTGTTACTTAGTGAAAAACATTTAGTGAAAATTTACCTTTATTGTGATTTACATTTATTTAGATTTAAATAGACTTTTATTATTTTATTCACGTCGATAAGCGAATAGAAAAATTTTTATTTATTAAATATAATTGTCTACCCTAAATAGAGATCTTAATCATTAATAGAGAACGCACTATTTTATGCATAACTTTTATATTTCATACTGTAATCTCATTATTATTATTATTATTATTGTTAATTGTTTATAATATGTTAATTATGTTTATTATTTCAATATAGATTTTGACACCCGAAAACGAGTTTTGTTACTACAGCCTTCTGCAACTTCAGTTACGTCCCTGAACGTAACATTGGTGACCCTTCGTAGTGAGGCCCCCCCAAAAATAGCCAATTTTTTTTTTTTTCATTCTAACTAAGATTTAAGTTGAACCTTATATATAAAATCATTGTATATATATATATATATATATATATATATATATATATATATATATATATATATATATATAATATATATATATATATATCTCATACCATAATAATATATATATATATATATATATATATATGCCATATGTATATATATAACTTGAAATACGTTACTATTTTAAGATGTAGTTTATAAGATGATCAGTTAACGGCGCTGTTTGAATAAAAAAATTTCATTAGAATATAAATTTTTTAGCTACTTTGCTTAAAAATTGTTTACAAAATGCTGTTAAGTGCTTTGTCATTACAAATATTTATACAATCACCACATAATTTAATATTTAAAAGTCACTAAATAGATGTTTAAATTTAAGTTTGAACACCAATAAAACAACGTGTTAGTTCTACGGCTTTACCTTGTAAAATGCCCGACTGCTTTGTTTACAAGTCTTAATATTTAGCTATATAGAAATGCGAATGGGTTTAAGCGATCTGGATATATCGACAATCGATTTTGAATACATAAAAATATCGAGTGCGGCGAGAATATAAACTAAATCCATATATATATATATATATATATATATATATATATATATATATATATATATATTTATGTTTAATATTTTTTATATATATATATATATATATATATATATA
>JABUQX010113268.1:37500-41352 GCA_015478945.1 Trachelipus rathkii
TATAAGTATAATAATATATAATAATAATAATATAATATAATATATAATATAATATATAACAATATGAATATATAATAATACCAATAATAATATTAATAATAATAATATATTATAATAATAATAATATATAATAATAATATAATATATATATGTATATGTTAATAATAATAATAATAATAATAATAATATAATAATATATAATAATAATAATAATAATAATAATATTATTAATATAATAATAATAATAATAATAATAATAATATATGTATATATATGTAATTTAATAACAATAATAATATGTATGTAATATATATATAATATATATATAACCAAAATATATATAATATATGTATGTATGTATAATAATAATAATAATAATAATAATAATAATATATATGTTATATATATATTTATTAATATAATAATATATAATAATAATAATAATAATATATATATATAATATAATATATATATATAATATATAATAATATAATAATAATATAATATGTATATATTTATATTAGCAATTTATATTTATATTTTATATTTATGTTTATAATAATATATACATATATATATATATATATATAACTATATATAATAATAATATATATATATAATAATATATATGTATAATAATAATAATAATAATATATATATATGTATAATATGTATAATATATATGTATATATATGTAATAATAACCAATAATAATAATATGTTTAATATAATAATAATAATAATAATATATAATAATAATATATAATAATAATAATAATAATAATAATAATGTATATTATGTAATAATGTAATATCTTTTAACAATATAATAATATGTAATAATAATAATAATAATATGTTTATATATATATGATATTTAATAATAATAATAATTTACAATAATATATATATATATAATAATAATAATATATAATAAATAATAATAATATAATAATAATAATAATATATATATAATAATAATAATAACCAATATAATAATAATAATAACTAATAATAATAAATATATATGTAATAATATATATGTATATATATATATATATAATAATATATATATAATAATAATAATAATAATATAATAATAATAATAATATATGTTTAATAATATAATAATAATATATATATAATATATGTATATGTATATATAATATGTAATAATAATATAATATAATATATAATATATATGTAATATAATATGTAATATGTAATATAATAATAATAATAATAATAACATATAATATAATATATCTAATATAATATATGTATATATGTATGTAATTTATAATATGTATAATTTATGCCAATAATAATGGCAATATAACAACAATAATATATAATAATAATATATATAATAATGTAATATCTAATGTAATATATCATATATATAATAATATAATATATGTATATCTATATATATGTGTATATAATAATTTTAATAATAATAATAATGTATGTAATAATAATAATAATAATAATATATATATATATATATATATATATATATATAATAATAATAATAATATATATGTAATAATATGTAACTAATAATAATAATAATGTATGTATGTATAATAATAATAATAATATATGTATATATATATATATATATATATAATATATAACTGTATAATATATATATATATGTTTATATTTAATATTTGTATTTAATTTAAATTTACATAATTTATATATTATATTTATATTTATATGTATATAATATGTAATAATAATAATAATAATATATATATATATGTATATATATAATATAATAATAATAATAATAATAATAATATAATATATATATATATATATATACTATATATATATATAATAATAACAACTATAATAATATCATATAACTAATATATATATATATATAATTTATATTTATATATATATATTTATGTTTATATATATATATTTATATATATAATATTTATATATATATTTATAATTTATATATATATTTATATATATGTTATATATATATTTATATATATATTTATATTTATATTTATATTTATATATATATTTATATATATATTTATATATATATTTATATATATAATTTATATTTATATATATGTATTTATATATATAATTTTATATATATATTTATATATATGTTTATATTTATATATATTTATATATGTAATTTGTATATATATATGTATGTAGCCTTCTTAACTATGCTATAATAACATAATATATAATAATAATAATAATAATATATAATATATGTATATGTATATATATATATATATATGTATAATAATAATATAATATAATAATATATAACATAATATATATATATAATAATATATATACTCAAAATATATATAATATATGTAATGTATGTAAATTTATCAATATATGTATGTATATATATTATAATAATAGTAATAATAATATGTAATAAATAATAATAATATATAATATATATATGTTATAATATAATAATAATAATATATATAATAATAATATATATGTATATAATAATAATAATAATATATGTAATAATAATATGTATATAATAATAATAATATAATAATATAATAATAACAATATAATTTATAATATATATGTAATAATAATATGTAATAATAATATAATGTTAATAATAATAATAATAATAATAATAATAACAATATATAACATCAATAATATAACAACAACAATAACAGCCATAATATAGCATAATAATATAATAATATGTAATAATATGTATAATATGGCATATGTAATATGTAATAATATGTATGTAATAATAATATATGCCAGCACTGCTATATTCATCTCCAATAATATGTAATAATAATAATAATAATATATATGTTATAATATATATAATGTATATAATATATGTATATGTAATAACTAATAACTTAATATATAATAATAGCATAATAATAATAATAATAATAATAACAACAATAATAATAATAATAATATATAATATGTAATATTAATAATAATAATAATATATATTATAATAATAATAATAATAATATATATATATAATATATATAATATAATAATAATAATAATAATAATATATAACAACATATATATATGTAATTTATATATATATATGTATCGATATGTGTAATAATAATAATATCAATAACAACAATAATAATAATAATAATATGTAATATATAATAATAATAATATATATATATAATATGTATATATATGTTTGGTAACAAATAACAATATATGTAACATAATAATATATAATAATATATAATAATAGCATGTATATGTTTTTTTATTTATTTGTTTTGTTTATTTGTTGTTGTTTTTTTAATAATATAATATTAATAATATAATAATATATATAATAATAACAACATAATATGTAATAACCAACCAATAATATGTAATAATAATAATAATAATGATAACCAACCAATAATAATGTAACCAATACGTGATGGATTGTCAATGTACATATATGCTAATAATAATAATAATAATATCGCTGAGTGTGTAATAGCATATGTAATATAATAATAATAACAATATAATAATAAATAATATGTATATATAATATAATATAATAATAATGTATATATTGTTAATGCAGATTAATTTGGCACCTTTGTAATAATAATAATAATAATATGTACTATATATAATAATAATATATATATATATATGTATGCTAATATATGTAATAATAATAATATATATATATATTTAAATTTTAATTTATTTATTTATTGTTATTATTTGTTTATTTAATATATAATATAAATAATATATGTAATAATAATAATATAATAATCTTCAAATAATATGTAATAATAATAATATATGTGTATGTATATA
>JABUQX010113269.1:0-45302 GCA_015478945.1 Trachelipus rathkii
CGTTGTGAGAATTTTGAACGACCAACACGTCCTGGTGACGATTATCTCTCTTGAATACTTTTAGTTGGCGGCCTTAAGCTTTTATCGATTCTACACGAATAGAGCCGCTGACCGTTTTTCCATTTTATAGTATGAAACTCAAACTTTTTAATTATCGCGCCATCGCAGCGTTATGTACAAAAATTCCAACAGTAAAATGACACAAACTGGTAGAGAGATGCTCGGTAATCAGTATGTAGTTCTGCGTTTCTGTTACTCCGGTTGTGACCGCGTGCGAGGTTGCGAAGTATGAGTGCTTTTCGGGATCGCTGATTGCGCGTCGTTCGTATTAGGTCGGGATATTGAAGCTGGGAACTTTCAGAGGTGGCAGTGGTGATTGCTTACTATTGTCTCACCGGAGGGTGGGTATCTGATATACGTGTTCCGGGTACTTTTTCTCTAGAGAGCTATTTTTATCGTTTTTCGTTGTTTCGTTTAATGCGCGAGGATGTTTGTTGGCGGGGAGTTAACATTGGTATTTTCCAGTCATTAGCTTGCTATGGCGGGTCGATAAAGCTGAGAGGAGATCTAAAATCATGCGAGTTGATGACAAAATCTTATCACACGTATCTAACGATCTCTGAAGTACGTAATCGCTTAAAATATCCAAATCGAACTCGAATCGGCTGGAATGAAATAAAAATGGACACCCAATAAGTAGGAATTAACTAGGGGTATAAATTAATGACGGGACGTAGAAGACGCATCTCCTTCTTCGAATAGATAAATAAATCACTTGACTTTATTTAATTATTCTTGAATTAGAATTATAATTAATATTTCTTTGCGAGATTCTGCGAATTTTGTCTTATTGATTAACGGTTGAAGCGTTAGGTCCGGATAGAAGTATTTCGTTGGAAAATTTGTTGCTTGAGTTGGTTTTTCCTCGATCAATTGGATTTCCTATGGAACATTTTCTCTATATGTTATGGATTTGAAAGCTCCGCTTTCCCTATGTAAAACGGTTCACTCTGCATCATATATTTTTGTGTCTATTTCTGAGTTTGAAAGTTGTACATTACTCGCAGTCTCTCATACCGGGAGTATTTGTGCTAGCGTGGTAAAATAGTGATTTTAATATTATCCGCGTAATATTGATTTTTGAAGTACCCAAGTCACGGTACTGGACGCACTTCCTTTGGCCTTCCTGGTGCGCACCTCCACCGCGCGACTCCCCCCTCTTGTCATTTCTCACCGTTCTGTATCGCAGCCGGTCCGGCCACCCCCACCCCATTATACGCGTCACCACACTCAGGATACACACTCCAAGCGACAACGGCTGACCCTTCCCCTCTCTCGCGTGGATCCTCGCGATCCTCCTCTCATGGCGGCTCACAGGGGCCCCTCACCTCTCACACTCTCGTCTTGACCACCGATTAATCGACATCTCACCATGACTTCACACACACACGTCACCCCCCCCCCGCCCCGGCTTATTATCTAATCATTCCCACTTTGTTTCTTCTCCTTTCAGTATTCTCTACTTCATTTATACGGAGATAATCCACGTAGTAATTTCCACAACCCGTATATTGTTTTTTTCTCCTTATCGTTTATTTCTCGTCGGGGTATTTTCTTATCTATTGATACGTTTATAGCCGACGTAGCGGTATAACGTTAGCTTAGTGGGAAAGTTTATACTCTGTCCCGGTCGTCGTCCCTCTACGTGTCCTCCTGTCTGGTGATGGGTGCTGATGCTTGCTTTGTGCCATCTTCATTCAGAACGGCACAAGTTATTCAGAAGAGATGATAAATTCTTATTCTCCGTGTTTCTATCTTGGTTGTGAAGAAAAAAAATCTTGTTTTCAACACCAAAATTATTCCGCTTTATAGAATCGGATTGCGTCCCCCAGGATATAGACTATTTATGTTGATTTGTGCGATCGTGATTGGGTTTTCTTTATTTTTGCAATTTCTGAATTTCGTACGAGTGACTGGAGATATCAATAAACTCTAGTAAATTAGACCAGTTCAGGTCTTCTTTTATTATATCGTATGAAATATAGTAAACGCACCTTTTGTTCATGGTGTATTCTATTTGTTATAAATCAGAGATTAGACGGCGAATAGAATCGTTTGAGCCTTACCAACAGCCATGGAGAAAGTATGAACAGACCGGAGCTTTATTTTCCGGTTGGTTTCTAATTAGTCGTTTAAGTAACCGAAATGATATGAATGATATCTTTCGTACAATTTACTTGTTCTGACGCAATATACTAGTTCCAGTCCACATAATAATTTTCCCGCTTTCTCTTTCTTTTTTTCCGAGCAGGGTAAATTCTTTTCCATTTTTGCGCACAGAATTTAGTAGAGGGGTGGAGGCTCGAGTTATACTGACAATCTTCGGCAGGGACATCCTTCGACCTTTACCCAAGCCAATTTTCTGCCTATTTCTTTCTTTTTGGTCAAAATAATAAGGTTTCTTAATTTAAACTCTCGATCTTTGTGACATTTAATTATTCCATGTTCACTTCCCATTTTAAATGTACGTCGCTTAAAATGCCCAGGACTTTGTTTAGCTTTTTTTGCGCGCGATTCACAATAAGCGTATTATTATTTTGCGGGAGGTATCATTCTTAATCTTTTTTCGAAATAGTTTTAATCCTATTATACTCTCTCGTAACCGATAATATTCGTCGTCGTAGGTCGTCGAACATTCACCCGTCGATCATGCGTCGCGGTAATTCGCCATAACATCACATCATATCATCGTCGTCGTTCTTGCACCCCAAGGCTTCTGGTGCGCGTCCGTCCAGTACGATCGACACCAAGTGCGAAAAACAATTTTTGACATCGTATTTGTGACAATACTCCGCGCATAGCTTGTAAAACAAGAGTGGAATAAATTTCCGTTTCGCGATTTGAGCACCGAGTATCGGGGTGGTGTAGTCCTTCACGAATTTCATCCAGCCTTCGTTAATTTCGTACCGACAAAAGCTATCTACATCCAACGACCTTTTGAATTGGACGGCTCTCTCTTTCGAAAAATATATGAATCCAAAAACTTTGGCCTTTAAAACATTAACGAGGGCTTCTAAATCGTTAGTTTCCCTTTCAGCCGATAATTCCTTGACCTCTGAGAAATTCATTACGGTGTTCCAGACTTGGAGCAGAGAATTAAAATCGAATCATATCTGCGCCTAGAGAATTGTTCACATTCAACGACGTCTAGAACTGTAACAGAGAGAGAGAACCAACGGATCGAGTTTCCTAATCGGATTAACGAATAATTTGGAAAAGAAGCCAACACCTCCCAATAATAAAAGCAATGAAAAGATGAAAAGCATAGAGAAACGGTATAAAAATTCTAATTATTCTTTTCTTCGTAAGCGGCCAGCTATGGACCAGAAAAAGAATAATAAGCAGAGACAAGGGTGGAGGGAGAGCAGAGGAGACGAGGGTGGATAGAAATGCGTTTTTTAATCTACTACTTCTTTTTGTCATAACGAGGAAAATTGTTGTTAATAAACCCTGAAAAAAAACGATAAGGGCAGATACTATAAACACATTGTACTTAATATCTGTAAACGCTACTTTATATCTTTTTCCGGATTATTTTCATAAACCGTTTTATAATTATGTAAATAATAATAACGAGGTACTCAAGAAGACTTGTTTTGTTATATACCCAATGAAAGCGACAACAAAGAGAGAGCCTGTTGACCATAAGAGCTTTATATCTATATTAGCGAACGCGACACAAGGCAGAAATATTAATATAACCGTACGATAGACCGGAAGGAAGTTGCAATTGGATTGATGAAATTTATATAACACTGATATTAAAATAGTCTGAGAACGGAGAAAAAAAGCAGAATGCATTTGGTATTGATATCTAATGATAACAGAGACACATGGGGAAAATTGAAAGTTAAAACTTAAAAGTAAAAGATCGGATAAACTAAAAAAAAAATAAAAGATAGAAGAAAAAATATTAGACTACTTTTTCAGTACAATACTTGTACAATGCTCAATGTATGTTTAAAATAGAAGAGTAACTTATAAAAAACTCGAGGAGCTTCATGAACAATCTTATTTCAAATCACAAAGGTTAACTCAATGACCGATAGCTCACATCTCGTGCGAATTCCTTAATCAATTGAATTAACTTTCCCCATTCTTCTGGCACTTCACTCTCGGTTTTTCCTATAATCGTAATTTTTCGGATATATATAAATATCCCATCTTATTTTACTCATCTGCTACGATCCCTAGGAGTTCGTAGTGACGTGGTTTGTAATATACGGTTTTATTATGGCGGAGAGTACCGTGCGTGGCCTTGCGAACAAAATGCTTATCGATGTTTTGAGTCAGTTAGTTTTCTAGAGTCGATTGGAATAGACGCCGATATGTAAAATTGAGATGATATGTTCTATCGTTATCCCACGTACTGGAGGAGAGACTAGATCGGTATCTACCGAAAACCATCAGGAGTTACACATTGTGTCGAGAGTTTGAAAAGTATTTTGTATAGTTTATCTAGACTGGTAAAGCTAGTAATTCAGAAATATACCTCGAATTTACGGTGTTGAGACGATCACTAACTTTTTTGGAGTGTAATAAATTTTATAGGATAGAGATTGCATATGATGGTGTGCCAGTTAGATCATGTGGGTGCTTTTTCTTCTCGAACAGATCGCCACACCGTTTTTTGGGAAATAAGCCTGTTGTTCATAATCGAAAAGTCTCCGTGTAGGATTGGTTACATATCCCTTCTAATTTCCTTCCGGTCCCCGTGTCAGAGCAGCAGGCCAATTCGCATATAGGTCCTAGGCCTCTTCGAAGCTCGCGATTACGTTTCTCTGAGATTTGCTATATTGATATTATTCGTAAGCATCCCAGGTTAATTATTCTAACCAGCAAATTTTATCGTTGCACTAGCCTGGCGGGTATTAAAATTTTTCTTACAAGTCCCGAGCGCTCAGTGGGTGTCCGATCTCTCTCAGCGACTTTGATCTATAGGCCACTCTCGTGAGCTGGTTATTATTTATCGCTAAGTGCCGAATCGAAAGATATCAAGTGGCCATCTGACTTCTCTGGTAACGAATGCCTCGTTCAACTCGTTGCCTTGTTTTTCGTGGAAATGCAACAGAGCGATGCTAGTCGGAAATCTCTGTCGAGGAGGAAATAGGCAGAGAAAGAATGCGCATAATACGGTTGTATGCGAACCAGGGTAGAAATAATGGTATATTCTCACGAACCATCCGTGCGGAAGGGAGATTCATGTCGGTAGCAGGGGATGGCGCATTCTATCAGTTCTAAGTAAGTAATTTGGTGGCTTTCCCTGTGTAATTATCCGCAATTAAAACGTATCGAACGGGTCCAGAATTCTTTTTCCGCGCACTTGCAGCTGTATATATTGCGATATAACTCCTAAAATCAGAGAACGACATAAAAATAGATCAGATATAGCGACATCATATTCCTAGAGAGTCCAAGTGAGACGAGAGAGCGAGACTGGCGATCCCTTCACCACAGTTTTAAAGAGGATAAGGAACGAGAACAATGCTTTTGTGCAAATAACTGGAAGACCTCATTTATATTTTATATATGGAAATATTGCGTGGAGAGAGCCAGGAGAAGACATTCTCTGGGAACGAAAATCGACTACACACAATGATAACGTAGGTGAGCAGAAAGAGGTTCATCGGGGAGAAGATGCAGGTGATTTATTAAAGGTACCATCAGATACCTTACGGTATAGTACTGTATCTCCTGGGGGAGAGGACCCCAGCGAGAATGATCTCCTGCTCCGAAAATATCTTCTTTAAGACCTTTATCAGAAAAGAAGTTGTTTTTCACAATTTGTATATCACAATCAAGAGTCTACGAGTATCTTTGCAAATTTTTTCACGGAGGCAACCCTGCGTTGAATACGTATGTGAGCGTTACGACATAGTAAAATTGTTCTTCTAAGAATATTACACACACACCAATATTTATAGTGTCTTTGAGAGCTCCTAGCGGAGAAAAAGCGAGCGTGAAACTAGTAGAATAAACTACCATCTCGAACTGAGAGACAAACATACAATATTGAAATAAGACATGAGTTCCGATCACAAACCTGTAGAGGAAATATTGCTTCCGGGCTTTATAAGTTTCACGAATGTTTATCAAAGGACGCAAACCTATTGGCAACCAATTCAAATTCAAACTTGAGAACATGAGCGACTGAGTGAGCAAGTATATACAAGAGATCCCGATCTATCCGAGGGGTTGATGATGAAGGCTGGCTATGTGTTTTCATCTGAGGAAAGAAATGAAAATTGAGAAAACAATTATCTTGGAGAATATCTAGAAGATTGGTCCTTCGGAAACTCATCCGAATTTAATACTACTCTACATCACAGATTTTATATCAACCACCAAAGCTTGCGCGAAGAGTGAGAGACCCACCCTTATCCGCGCTTTGGCTTTCTACCAAGTCCGACACTCCGATGTACAGGTACACCTCCCTATGGACCGATCATTCTCTTATTCATATCTTCAGTGGTGATGTGTCGTTCATTCGGTCGTGCGTAAGATTAGTCGTCGTCGTGGTCGATCCCCGCTTCTTGCTCTGCCAGTTACGCCATCCTCTCCTGTTAGTAGGACGAATAGTTTTCTTCTAGAGAGTACTCGATTTTTTCTTGACATTTGCTTTATGCTTTCTATTTATCTAATCTTTTTTATTGCTTCTATGAACAGAGAAGAACGGTGAGTTCCCTATCAAATTTCTGGATATACATTCCTTTGTTAAGACTGTCGACCCCTTTTTCTCCAATCTTTGCCTTCGGTTAAACAAATATATTTCCTTTATGTTAATAGAAGGCGCCGTAGCAACATATTAGCTCAAAATCGATGATGGTTTTTTGCAAGATGAACTCGTTTCCCAGCACCCGTTTAATTTTGAAAAAGAATTCCAAATCCCAGCGCTCGTCCGATTTATCATTTTGCATGATTTTCGACTTCTTTAAGAAATCAATTTTTTTTACCAACTGGTCAAACGTCTCTCTCGAATAAATACCAAAGTTGGTATAAATAGAATTGGGGAAGAGAAGAAGAATGTGACGTTCTCTTTCAACGTTCGTTTTAGAAGGTAACCTCCGTTCTATTTCTTCATCCGCGATAGAATCCTTATCGACTGACACGTAATCACCAAAGTTACTCAAATTTATTTCTGTTTTTTGGCGGAGAATGTTAAGGCCACCATCGTCGTCGTCAACGTCTACGGCGGCGCCGGTGGCCTTACTTTCGTTTCCGATCCCGCTATTCACGTCGTCGTCCCTAAGAGCGCTCTCCTGACTGCTCTCCTCTTGAACGTTCTCGTCGCGATGAGTACTAACCGGTAAATTTTCTTCATCGGCAACGCTTACGCAAGAGCTTTCCGACGAAATACGTTCGTCCCCGTCAACGTCTACAGCAGCGTCAGAGTATGGTGTGAATTCTTAGTCATTCATTTTCAGACAGTATCTCCGGCCAATTCGCGTAGTCCCTACGGATGCACTCCCGACAATTCTCTCCTTCATTGACGTCGTAACGGGTAGACGTTGAAGAGGTTTATTGTTCCACGAGCGAAGATTATATAGCAGTGTGCGTCGATTCACCGTACGAGACGTATCGGCGCGTTGCGATCAGTATAGATTCTCAAACCTGTGCTATTTTCTACGGTATTTGATTTCACAACTTGTCCAGTCGTCAACCCAATTTTTAGGATTAACCCAAAGCACCCCCGGTGACGTATATTGTACTTTACTTGCAGAGAACTCCTCGGCGGAAGAGTGTAGAGTGGGGAATCTCAAGTATCCGGAGAGTCAGATTCTACAGTATATGAAGCAGAGCCGAGTTCGGATAGGGCTGAGAATGCCGGGCATATTAAGATGATTCTCTCATCCTCATCATAAACTGAGCTGAAAGATTTTCCGCGAGTTACGAGCTAATTAATTTGAGCACTGGATTTCTGGCGACAGAGCTTTGGTGATGTTGCGGAATGAAGTGACAAAAGAGCGCGCGATCGACTCTTGCCGCCCAGTTAAGGAAGAGTAAAACCGAATGCGAGAGGAGTGCGAACGGTAATGAACATTATCTTAGAGTTATCTCACAGTCGCCGGAAATTGGAATGTTTTAACTATGTGAGGGATCCTGACTGTCACATGTAGCAAAAAAGAGATACGGAGGAGAGCGAACGAGATAGTCTCAAAACGCGGTTGAAGGAAATCTTGACAGAAGGTAAAGCAAAACGCATTTTGAGGATGAGTAAAGGGTGCCTCAGTTAATATCTTGAACAATTTGACATAAACCGATCTTGCTTTCGCGCAAGATTCAAATGGCCGGAGCAGTCAAGAAAGTTAATTTAAAGTAGTAGCACCTGTAGATACATCTTATAGAAGGGAGACAACGAAGGTAGTTGTTATCGCTGCAGCACTTAACCTTTGAATGATAGAACATCCTTTCGACTTGCTTCTATCGAGAGCTCTCGAGGTTGATGAATTGCGTTAAAGAGAAGTAAGATAAGGCATAAAGGATGTTGGTTTTGCTCGGCGATATTGCATTATCGTTTATTACATATTTTCTGGCTTAATAGATTATAGATATAAATACGACAACGCAGCGGAGACTTAAATCTAGAACTTATTTGATCGCGAGTCAGTGCGAGGAGTCGGACGAGCTTTATCAGGCAGAATTTAAATAGTTTATGTTTCTAGGTGGTCGTTCGAAAATTGTCCACTCTTACGCGAAGTGTTGTATTGGTTAAAAACTTCTCGTACTTCTGCTCTGATTCAGTAAACGAAATAATTTCTCTGAGGGCACCAGAAGTCAGGTATAAGCTCTGAGAGAGATCGAAGATCGGTTTGACAGGATATTATTTGCGAGATAATCAAAGGATATACTGTTTAATCCCCCAATTCTGCAATAAGTGGTATGCTGAAAACATTCCCGCCTCACCACTCGCTCTGTGCCCCAATTAAGCAGCAGATATGTATATAACCTCAGATACCTGGTCGAGCGCTCGTTCTATGCTTTATCTATTGTCAAAAAATTCGAATATTTCTACTCCAGAAATTTAGGTTCCGGTGAACATTCAAAGACAGAGCCTTTGTGCAGAGTTTTTCACGCAGGTATTATTAAATGGAGCAACAGGACGTAAACATCAGGGAGAGAGGGAAAATTTTAGCATAACGACTTTAAAGGCAACTATTTACCTTAATTACTTCCATCAGAGATCCTGATGCCGCGGACTTCCATGACGTCTGCGTCGGACAACATGGGTTTTCTGAGAGAGAGGGATTATTCAAGTTAAGTTCTTCGTACAGAAATTATCTGCACAAAGAAATTCCAGTAAAGTTTCCTCCTGCCAAAGGATATCGTCGATGGTACACATACATATGATCGAGACTTGAGAGGAACGTGACTCCCGGCAGCGCGGTGCAGTAAAAACTCGTCTAATACACCGACCTCGATTGGGCGGATACTATAGGTCGTTTGTAAGATGTTTTTTTGGAGATAAGGGAGGTTCGGCCCCGTAGCGAGGTTGGTTCGAGAGTTTTTTTTTCTTCTCGCCGGTCGTGATATTACGGTTGGCGTGATCTTCTGTAAATTCCGAAGGGTTGTTCGCAGATTTTTCCGAGAATTTACCTTTCTCGGGGAGCTCAATTGTATAGGCGTGTCTCAAGTTGATTTTAGTTTCCATTGTTCTTAGCTTCTTCATACGTCAATCGCGTTTGATTGTTTATGTAGAACTAATTTTCAGTATCTGATAAATATCTGAAAATGTCTTCTTTTATATCAAAAATTTTAATGCTTTATTATTTTATTTATTATTCTATATAATTAAAAAATAAAAAAGTAATTTTATTCATTAAAAAGAAAAAGAAACATTTGAATCAACCTTTAATATTTATCATTTTTAAAACGTAATACGTCGCTTGTTGTTTTTTTTTACGACGGCGGGCTTCGTTGCGCGCGCTTTTTACGAACGTAATCTTCATCCAAGTCTTTTATCGATCGTACGTAGGTCAGTCAATGTCGTCGCGCGCGACATAGATACCTAATCGTTAAATTTTTAAGCGCTCCGCTCCTAATATTAGACGCGACACCTAGACACGGCGATGTTTACGAAACCTCGAATTCCTTTACCGATCTCGAGTCTCTTATTTTGCCGTGGCCAGTCGCTGTCGTCAAAAGCCTCGCGTTCACACACCGCCGTTCACGAACGGAAGTTCGATATTTTTTTTACCGATCGTATGTAGGTCAGTTGATGTCATTGCGCTTGACTTGGATAATTAAAAATTAAATTTTTTTAATCCATTCTAGTATTAGGCGCGACGAGTAGACACGGCGATGTTAGAAAACCTGGTATTATTTTATCAATATCGAGTTTCTTATTTCGTGGCAGCCAGTCGCTATCCCCGTCGCGCGCGACGCGGTGCACGATGAGAGGAGATATATAAGGTGGTGTGCTATTATATATTTCCTGAAAAACTAAAAAAACATTCTCTTTTTCTTAAAGAAAATTTGTCATCTGAAGAATTGTTTTAATGTAAGATTAAGGGAAATAAATATACACCTTTTCTTTGACGTTTTATTTAAAATAACCAAAAAATGTCAAAATTTCTGCAATATTATTAACAAAAATACATTTTAAATTAGTGAAAAATAAAAATGAGGTCTATACAATTCATCGTGTACGTAAGTTAAATCCGAGTAAAAAGTCTTCACTTTGTTCATTTCGCTCGTGAATTGATAATTGATCTTCTAGAAAGTCTCGAGGAAAAAAATTCCCCGTCGACATTTTAAGATAAGTCGCGGAAACGAATTTCAACGATGTCATCCTTAATAAATCAACGTAATAGTCGATGCGCCGATGCATTTGAATCGATCTTTTCTGGACGTCATTATAATCTTTCTTCCCCTTATTCCAACTATCGTCATTTAATTTTTGCAAAACATCAACGATTTCGTGTTTTAAATCCCTAATTCCCACCGCTTTCACTGGTGCTTCAGATTTTCTCTCATCGTTCTTCCTTTGCGTACGAGAGCGTGACCTTTTTTGGCCTCTGCTTATCATCGTTAACTTAGCTCTTTTGGGTGGCGAGGATCCTCCCGCTGAATCTTCCCGAGTTTCGTCGAACGATAGATAAGGATGGAATTCAGAGCCGATGACTCTCTGAGAATATTGAGGTTCCGAAGGCATATAACGACCTTTTACTTGAATGGTCGTTTAAACTCATTTCGATGTCCTTATGAAGTGCTGCTCCACTTTTTCACTTCCATATTTTTTATTCGAAATTCGGAGTAACATGAGCACCAACTGTTTATAAAAAGCTCCACAAACTGGAGAGACCGAGTCTACGAATCCACCCATAATCTAGCAAAATTGACGCTCCGAACAGCCGCGTAGCTTTGAGGGTTTTCCTATGTGATGAGATGACACGACAGCAAGATTGAATGGTGAAACTGGTGGGCGTAGATAGTTCGGAAAATTCTTCTTAATTTTCTAACGGTGTGAGATACAGAGATGTTGTTTTACCGACTTTTCCCAAGGTAATACGCGAAAACAAGGCTCCTTTTTCTCAGCTAATCTGGAGATGTAGTTTTTAGACCATCAGATATTAACGGAGTAGATTTCCTATACTCGCTGTACGAATCATCTTAAAATTAATCCTCTACACGGTCTAGTGAAAATTGTGACGACAAATCGACTGTATCCTGATTGAAACTGGACCATTTCGTCGCTGAATGGAAAATAATCCTCTCGATCCGAAAGAATAAAATTAAACCCAGCAGCTCGATCCGATACGCTGTGTTATCTTTTAAAACAGACAATCTGATAATCTGCAGTGCTAAAAGAAAACACCCCTAAATTCCACTCGTTAAACTCAAGAGAGCCGTTTCCACATCAATCTACACTGTCGTCAGCGTTAAATTTCTTTTCAACTTTTATTCACTACAACCAACGCTGACGGGGGAGCTTATATCCTCCCAAGAGTCATTAAAAATTAACACACGGCACGAGATGAGGGAAGTCGAGTGACGATACCAAGATAGCGCGAGAGAACTTGGCTGGCTAGTTGGTTATTCCACTTTTAAACGATATGTAGACACCCCTGAAAATCTCGAAATCGAAAACGTGTATTGTAGGATACCATAATAATTCATTGGTGTATTCGTTATCACACACTGGTGTAGACCTTAGAGTTAGGACCAACTTCCGAGAAAGAATTATCGATTGACCACTATCTGAGCGATTCCTTTCCGACGCATTTCCCTATTCTTTTCGGGTACTAAAGCAGGTGAAAGTCGTCTTTATCGACTAATCCACGTTTTCTATATCCCGTTTAGTACTCTTTGTAAGCGTTTTTATGTATATCTAGCATATTGAAAATCAGTGAGCTCATTAATCTGGGATAAATATCTGGGGATAAGTGTCTAACGTGTATGACAATTATTTTATCTAGTGAGGGGAGCATTTTTCCACATAAAGTAAATGGACCGTTTTTAAACCCACGAATTTGAATGTGCTTTATTGCACGTGAGAACGCCTCACTAAACATTCCATGCGGATGTAAAATAAGATCATTAGGAACGGTCGTCCTCAGCAGCTTGGGAGCCACATACAGGAATTTGAATTATCTTTAACACTTTTAAAGACGGTAGTATCTCGGATTAATGTAAACGTAGACATACGCCAACTGAACACCACGATCAATTAGCTTGAGCACGAAAGAATAAATTTCAAGAGGGGATGTGATATAAATCCAAGCAATTGATGGAGGTCTGTATTCGCTCATCAACAACTGAAGGGCGTTAAAGATATAAACACTAAAGGAGTACAAGTGAACATATGTCACTACGCTATTAGCTTGCTCCTTTATCTGGCGTATTCAATCGCACGCAATCACTCTTATCTACATTTATCACACGTGATATTCAACACAATTCGCAACAGTGAGCAACGGAAAAAGAGGTAGCCTAGTCTTATACAATATTTTTTTCATTCTACGTTTCTGATGTGTGACCATCCAGTGAGCACTTAATTGCTTCCTGATTCGGCGGAGATACGAGTGTGGGGTTCTTATTTTTCTTTTACGTGTACCATTTTTCGACCCGCACCCAACCTGTTGTATTTGTGGCAGTTAGCAATACCATTGGTAAATTGCTCGAATTACCCCGCCAGCTCATAATCAATGTCGTTAATTTCCTCAAGCGTGCGGGCGACACTACCCTGCGAAAGCAATTTTATTCATATGGACAATGCCTATGCAACGATACAACAAGGAGCAGTAAGATGAATGAGCCACTTCTGTATGTGCACCATAATATGGTAATATGAGTTTAATGCCCTCTTCAATGCCCATCGTCACTACAAGCAGCTACCTCTTTTCCTCTGTTTAACTGATCAGCGTTTGTTCCACTTTATTGAAAGTGGTTGAAACTTTATTACAGTGTCATAGGACGCTTCTTTCCCGCGGAGATGGTGTGTCTGAGTGAGACACGCATGCCTGTGTCGGAGGGCAGCGGGTGCGTGTCTTCAACTCAAGACTATTCTCGTATTCCATCTGCGTGGAGACGTTCCCCTATTTTGCTTTTTATTTCAACCAACTGTCAATATAAAGCTGAAAACTACGCTACATGTAATCATGACGAAGAAATAAAGAGGTATGCTCTAAATACGATAGGGCAGTGAGGCATTAAAGCCGAGCGCGCGAGAAGGAATACGTAGTGGTTTTCACTTTCACTGACCACGAGCGGCACTTTGTTCTGCACTAGCAGCCATTGGTAAGAGTGCCGGGTAGCCCGCAACGCTTGGAGGAAATGTAACGACATTGGATTATGGCTGCGGTATATTCCGGGAAGAAAACGTTGTGGCTGACGCATTGTCAAGATCTCCAATAGGAGAAACATCCAAAGAATATGAAGCATTGTTAGTAGACACCATTCCTGGGGGTTTTTCGAAATCAAGATTCCTGGAGGAGGAAGATCCTTTTCCAGGCTTTTTCGGTGGGGTTGTATGGTTTGATAGAACATCATTTGAGTAAGACAGGAGGTTGCAAAGGAGCTAATGGAAAATAGGAATGCATATGGGTTACCCGCGGGGAAAGAATCTAGGCAAATAACAAAAAGATTACAGTTAATGAAACAGGCGGGTCAAGTGTTCCCATAACTAAGCCATAATTTGGCATTTACGAAATTGTATAAAGTACAGGTGTGGATGTATTACGGGGATACAAAGCCCTTAAAATTTGGAATAGATTCCGAGAAAAGTATTTTTCATCTTTTGTGGCGTGGAGGAGTCCATTACAATCTCTTGATGGGCCTTCCAATCCAACCAACTAAAGAAGAGGAAGTTGATTCAGTAATAATATGATACATCTGAGGAATTTTGAGAAAGGATTTTTGTGGCATGAGTCAAGTGGAGGAAGAATCTAATAGCTGAGAGAGATTATCAACCATTGTTGACAAGTAGTTCCCGGAGTGACCAAACGGTGGGGAGTAGAGACCGGAATACCGAGATGATCCATAAAGAATTCATCATATAGTGATAGATTAACAGATAACATAAGATCCTTTGGAATCGCATCATCGAGTGAATATTGACAAGTTACAAGATCTGATTATATCATTGAGAAATTAAATGGCCATTGTTAAGAAATTGCCGTTCAAATGGTCCCGTTACAACCGTTTGCTCGCGTAAGTAAATATATCTATTTTATAAATTGTACGTTATATAGAGAATGTCTCGACGGAGAAATTCGCTTCTCATGTGTCCCAACTTAATTTAACTGAGGGTGGCTCTTAAAGCTCATGTGGATGTTTGCCCACATTGGGAAACATAAATTACTTCTTGCTAATAACTGGTTTGGCCCCAAAGATCACCACGTATCTGTACTACATCACCCTACAACCTGTAACAAGTGTCCAAGCGTGTAAATCTCAAAATATTTCGTAACTGTACCGCCCACTCTGAAAATCGTTACTTCAAGAGCATTTTAATTACAGTATCGAATGGATTGTTGATACCAATTGCTATGATTCAACCAGGGGAAACAATTATGCGTTAGTAATGGTGGATGCATTTCACGAAGTGGGTGGGCTGCTGTTCCCATTCAGAAACAAATTATAGAACTCAGTCGCAAATGCACTTCCAAACACCGAATTACTGCATTTTTTGCAAAAAGTTCCCGGAGCGGCTTCTTACTGGTAACGGTAGCAGAATTTATTTGAACCGGAGTCGAGGAACTCTATAAAGAAACAACAATAGAGACATGTGACTAACAACCGCTGTATACACACATCCTTCTACGCCGCGGTTGAATGAGGTTCAATCGCCACCCTGATCAATATCTAAGAATGTCAGTAAATAAGTCCAATAATATGGGATGAAGAAGTTGTCACAGTCGTGTTAGTTTATAATTCATCAACGGCGATTACCGGGAAAGCGAACTTAACTCCTTGTGAAACATATGCTTGAAATGGGCAACATGAATTGAGACTGGACTCCCTTAACGCTGTGGGAGGAGGAAGTTGACAGATAAGTCACGTTTCGGTTCGTTCC
The DNA here is from genome assembly GCA_015478945.1 of Trachelipus rathkii. Classification (NCBI taxonomy): domain Eukaryota; kingdom Metazoa; phylum Arthropoda; class Malacostraca; order Isopoda; family Trachelipodidae; genus Trachelipus; species Trachelipus rathkii. The sequence goes on from JABUQX010113269.1 coordinate 15,575, forward strand.
CCGTAGAATGTTGCATCAGATGTAGGTTTAAAGGTTACATGCTCCTGAAAACTCACTAAAAATAAATTTGATCCTAGGTATCATGGGCCTTATGAAATTATAAAAGTAAATGACAATCAGGTCACATATGTGTTACATACGCCAGAGGATGGGAGGCAAATACAAGGCTCATCATTGGCAGTATGCGAAAGTGGAAAAATGCTCCTGATTATGTACCAAGTACATTCATATTGTCAAAGAGTATGCAATGGGTAAGGCAGCAGAGCATAGACGGAGAGGCAATTGGAAGAACAGTTTTCGAAACAGGAGAAAATAGCATGGAATCATTAGAGCCGGTAGAATTAGAGTGGGAGATGATGACAGTGATGAGAGAACGTCTTTTGAGGGGTTTCACAATATTGAGACACAAATATTCGACCAGGTTAAAGAAAGTTTGTAGGAATATATCATTGAACAACAAAAGATTAATTCAGAACTAGTAAACATTATTGAGAACCAAAGGGGAAATGGAGCACTGGGAGATGTGAGTGATGTTGTACAATCGGATGAGGAAGAATTAATGAATACCTGCAATGGATACCTCAGAGTATAATCAAAGGAGGTGGATAGTCGTTGGGAGTCATTGCAAGCTCCAAGCGAGGGTTTTAGGGAATCCTTACCCACTAATAAAGTGTTTGACGAATGTATTCAGGCATATTCTACCCCAGTAATAGGGTTGCCTATTTTTGAGAGATATAGATAAAGAAAATTATTTAAATATGGAAGGATGGACAGGAAGAAAACTCTCCTCCTGACGATTTGTCCTTCGAAGGGTTCGAAGGTATTAGTGATGTAATTAAAAATAGATTAAGCGAAGTGAAGTCGCAAAGACAGGACAACGAACGTCCATATACCCGATTGAGAGGGTGTTGCCAAGATTTACCATTAGTCTTTCCGTATATGTTAGAGCGAAAGCGAAAAAAATAATAAACGAAAGAAAAAAAAAATAAAAAAAAAATAAAATAAAATAAAAATAACAAAATAAATAATTAAAGAAAAATTAGATATTAGCAACAGTTTGGGTAGAAATCTTTGACATTAATAAATAATTTTTTTTTTTTTTTTTTTTTTTCAAGATTTTGGTACTGGGCCATTCGTGGGTGCGGGATCTAAAGAACGCATACACTGAAGAATTGTTGCCCGGAGCCACCGTGGAGTTCGAGTCCTATCCAGGGAAAGGCCTGGCTTGGTTCCATGATATGGTTCACTTGATAGTCAAACCCCATCATACACATCTGATTGTATTCGCTATCATACCGGAAGCTTACAACCAGAAGCAGTTACCTGTTCCGGGGCCATTCAGTCGACCTGAGGGATATTGGGTGGACACGGCTAATTTCGATTTTCAAATCGAGGACTTTGCACAAAGGTTCTCGAGATTTTCCCAGAAATGTGCTCGTCTCAATCCCCAAATGCAAGTTATTTTGGGGATACCACCATTCCTTGACTTGGTGGAGAATAATAGGCAGTTGGTGCTAAAGTATCCAAAAAGGGTACAGGATATATATAATAGGGCACCTGAGTATTCCGACCGGGTTCTGCATCTGCAAGCCACGAAGATACATGCGTGTATCCGACAACTTCGAAGACCGAACATTCAATGGCACAATAAGAGTTCTTTTCCGGTTATATACGCTGTTAAGGGGTTGCCGAGTCAAAATCTAAATGTCAAGAATTTTATGGAAAGTAAAGTGTATACCCTGGGGGAACAAGGATTTTTGAGAGATGGGTTACACCCAGGGCGCGAACTAAGCCAACAAATATTCCTAAAAATGCGGGCTCTGGGGTATTTCGGCGAGGAGTTGATGTTGGTAGGTGCCGAAACATCTTCAGCGGTTCCAGAACCTGTAGTAATGCCTAGTGTTACTACCCAAGATACGACAAGCGTGATCGAAGGAATGGTAGTGGTAAGTGAAGCCAGTGGTGAAGGAGATTGAGAAGTTCACCGGTTCTGGAGCGGACTGCCAAATGATCCCCTCGGAGGGGCCAAGCCTGCCCACGCAAACAACAATTCAGGCCAACTCTGCTTATTGTCCCGAAGGCAGCGACAGCTGTTGCCTCCTAGAGTCAGGAGATATTCCACGATCGTGTTCGAGATGTCGATCCGGACTATAGTTGAGCCAAACAACCGGGCGGTATAGTAGAGCGAGCCGTGGTCGGTCCGCGTGTACCAGGAGATCCAGAGAAACTCCATATCAGAGGCGTCAACGGCTGGCATCGTATCAGTCGCAGAGTTCTACATCATCTGTGGCGCCGAGTGCCACAAGATCAATATCTTTGGCTAGTACCGTGGAAGCTCAGACTGCCTTTAGAGAGCGAGTGCAAACTAGCCTGAGTCGATCAAAGGGTTCCATAGATAGGCCCTAGCGTCAGGAACCTGGTCGATTGGAAGAGGTGAAACGAGAGTCAGGAGTATATGTGATGAGTAGGGACGAGATCCTCCTCATCATGTATTTTTATATCCAAGATATTTTATTTTGATTTGTTTTGAGGAATCTCTTTAATACTCCCGGAAGGGAGTTAAGTGAGAATAGAAGAATTTTTGTTTGTTGATTGTTTGATTTAAATGGATATGGTATTTCGGAAGAAATCCAGAAACGGAATGAACCTGTTAAAAAAGGTGCGTCAACCTTAGTATTGACGGGTGGGGAGGGAATAGAGATGGGTTTAAATTATTCTGTTTTCTCCCCAGTGCTCTTTTCAAGTACCTAAAGTTGAAATATATTGCCAAACAGCAAACAAACACGACGACGTAAAGAAAAAAACAGCAAAAGAAATAAATAAAAATAAGAGAAGAAATTGTTCCTGATCCCACCAAATTAACGCCTGCGATCGAAATTGTTAAACCAAGGAAGGAACGATTGAGAAGAGAAAAGAAAAAGATCTCTACCTTTATAAAAGGGTAAGAGTAAAGAAATGTTATATGGAAGAAAACCTAGTTGATATAATGGCAAACTGTGTACATGATAGTATAAACTAAGTATAGTATTAAAGTCCAAAATCTTTTGGGACGGTGCTGTAGTGGACCTTCTTTACAAGAGAACAAGCGCTGGCCATTATTATCCCGATTTTAGATTCTTCTTTTCGTCACAACGTCCATCCGTGCCTAAAATTCCCAACATCGAAACAAGTAACGGACTAGTCGTGTCTTCGCCCATCATTCCAACATTTATTGATAAGGCCAACAAATCTGCAATGGCAGCCACAAGGTACCCAAATAAATGAATTGGCTGGGTTTTTCTGTTAAAGTAGAATTTTTCTTAAAGTCATTAAATACTATATACTATATTGTTGAAGGTACACTAAAGCTTTGTTCAGATGAATATTGCTGCTGATCAGTAATTGGACATATTATTCAATAATTATTATTATATTATTATATAATTTATTGGCTCATGTCGATTCTTATTTCTATTGTCACAAACCAAGTGACTGACAAGTTACCAACCACTCTAGCTCAAGCTATTTCATCTTTCACCTCATTTCTACATCTTCATCCCCCTGGCTTCATTTCATCCAATCATTCCATATCCACCCCGAAGAAAAGGAAAAGAATAATACTTATTCAAGGCTAACTGTTGCGAATTTGAAAAATTTGTTTATACGCATAAACAAATTGTAATATTATTTAGGAGCAAAATCTCTTTCCGTTTATAACCGTATATATATATTTCTATATTTTTCATTTTATGCAGTATTTATATCAATATTATCTTATAAACTTATTATTTTTTTTGGCCTATTTTGAATAAGAATATTTATTATGCATATATATAATTTGAGAAATCCCACAAAAGTAATCGATAGGATAGCCATATTTAAACAAATTTTTAACAATTTCATGAACGTTTTCGGTCTTATTAGCCTGTTGCTGATCGTCTGAGTAAGTCAATACAATCATAAAACTGTGTCTGGCTTTTTGGTGAGTATTCCGATCACTCCTCATCCTGATTTCTAAATTGATAATATCTGGAATACTGACATATCCTGACTATAGCAGAAGTCCTGTTGAGAACAACTATTTTAGTGCTCTTATTTTTATAGGAAATAAATAAAAGAAATAGCAGAGGAAGGAAAGTAAACTTCGGAAGATAAACAAAAATATCAATAAAACTAAGAAGACAGCAGAAACGAAGACGGTAACGGGATCAATTATTCAAGAATAATTGAAACCAAGTAAGGTAAGAATAAATCAAAAGACGAGTAAGGTCAACTTAGCGGAGCAGCTACAAAGTAATTCCACTGCGCATCTCAATTACATCTATTTATCTTTATCTCCCACAGACTTTGTAAGGAATCGCAAACTTCGCGGTGAACATCAGTCATCCAGATTCGCATCCTTGCAGGAAGAGACAGGACTCATTGTTTTCATTCTTACCCCCAGAATGGAGAAAAAATGGAAAGTCAGTTTTTAGTCAATAACTTTTTTTTAAAGAATAGTAAAGATAAAATTTTTACAGTCAATATAGAGCATCATTGGCCTTATATTTTCATGTATTGAACATATCAGTAACATTAACGGTTTTAGTGATATGACCTTAAAAGTCAAATCCTTCCATTCTTACCCCGTTGGGCTATATATGTTGGACTGAGAAGGGAACAAATGATGCAGATTGTAGTAGTAAAGTTGTGAATGGCAGGAAGGTGGACTGGTGCAATTTAATCGTTGTGGCTGTAAAGGGTACAAGTCTTGAAGTGTGGCTGGGTTACTTACATGAGGGAGTATGTTGTTTACCTGTGTAATGTATAGTAGTGAGACTATGGTCCCGAATAAAAGTTACGTCGGGCGGGGTGAAGCGGACCACTTTAGGTATAACTTGGTATCCTCCCGACTCTCCCCTATGCATTTTTGGAATTTTTTTTTTGGTGAAATCCGCGGCCCTATAGTCGGGCATAAGCACACAAAAATATAATAGTATTTCTAATAATAAAAGTTTTATTAAATTTGAATAACGCCCGAGTCAGCTGACCGTCGGGAGGGGTGAGGCGGACCACGCATGAGGGGTGAACTCGGACCTAATCTTGTTTAATTCGTCTTTTACGTATTAATTTCAATTTTATATTTAATTTTTACCTTAATATATAATTATTTATCATATTAAAATTCGTTAATAAGTAATAAAACTGTCAATATGATAATAAAATACGAATATAATAAGGTGGTCCGATTTTCAAGCCCCTCTCCGCCCAAAAATTTTTGACACTTTTTTTGAACTCGTTTTTTTTATAAAATTTCATTTTTTTAAAAAAAAATTTTTCACTTAATATAAGTAACTTTTATTACATTTAAATTAATTATACGTATAAAAATGTCATAAAAAAAAAAAAAAATAATACGTAAAATACGAAAAACAATGGTGGTCCGAGCCCCCCCCCCATCAATTTTACGGGCGGGGTGAAATCGGACCAAGTTAGGGCCCGTTTTTTTTGCCACTAATACTGCTTGGATCAAAATTTACTTTGGCCAGTTTAAAGCTAACATAAACTCGAGTGTATCCACTGAAAAAATAATTAAATCGATCCCACAATTTTTCATTTTATACCGAAGTAAAAAAACTCAATTTTTCAAAAAGTTGAAGTTTACAAGAAGGACATTTTGTACCTAATTTCTAACATGTTTTTTAAAAATAATAAAAACTTTCTAGAAAGCCTTTAAAAAATAAATGATCTAAATAAACTTGTAGTACTACGCGTGGCTATTAACAATGACGAAAAATTTTTTTTTTTTTTATTCATTTTTATTTTATTTAGAGTGGACCGAATCACCCTCCTAAAGAGGCGGCCTGGTCACGCCCGCCGCGCTATAGATCTAAAGTAGCAATGTGTTCAGATGGACAATCTTAGGGGTGTGTTAGGTGTCAGAAGAATTGATAAAATGAACAATGAATGTATTAGAGTTGTGTGGTGTGAAGAAAGTGGTAAATGAGAGAATAAATGAAAGTACATTGAGATAGTTTGTTCATATGGAAAGGATGGATGATAGTCAGTTGGTTAAGCAGATGTATAGTGGTGAGTGTGCTGGGAATCAACCAGCTGGGAGACTGAAGAAAAAGTGTATTGAGTCAGTAAAGGAATGCCTGGAAGAGAGAAATGCGAGTTTGGCAGAGGCAAAAAAGGTGCATAATAGGAGGGAATGGTGGGGTTTTGTAAGGGGTTATGGTGTGGCCCACCTGGGCCAAGGGATGAACCCCACACTGATGAGATGCCATAGTGAGGGTCCATGAAACTCTAAGGTGGAATTTCTGACTGTGACGAGTTCTCACTAAAAGGTATAAAGGGGGCAGTAAGGCTGGGCTTTCTTTTCGACTTGCATCATATTCTTCTACTACTTTTCTGTTTCCACTGCATGTTATGCACCTTACCCCCAATCTTAGGGAGAGAAGATGGGGGGTGATGATGATGATGAAACTAGGTTTGCAAGGAAAGGTGAAATATTATGCATTTTTTAGGAGTTGACTGAGAACAACTTTAAAGTATGGTAGTTTCTTTTTTAATTTAAAAGGAATAAGAATCTTTTCTTTTCCACACTGTGATTCCTTTTATACTTATTTGGATTGTTGTTCCATATTAAAGATTAATACATTCCTTTCTCTTTGTTTAACTCTAGTCCACATTTTTTACTTATTTCCAGGTAGTTTCCAATTATACTCACAGCAGCATCATTCAATGTTTCTGCCAAGATCAGGCCATGATCTGCAAAGAAAAGACTTTATTTGTAGCGAGCCATTGTTGAATTCCTTTTCTTTTTCCATTTCTTTCATAATCTTGTAAGTATCAAGTTTAGAAAGGGTAGTCAATCCTGTACATCCTTGTTTTATCCCACTTGCAACTTCTAATTCTATATTATCTATATCTCTCCCTAGTTGTTATTGCATTTTGTCTCCAGCGTATACAGCTGATATGTCATTTACCAACTCATGATGGATTTTCAATTCTTTTAATACCCTTATTAGCGTTTCCTTGCATACTGAGTCAAAAGCTTTCTTGAAATCAATTGAGACAACGATTAATGGCAAGTGTCTTCTTTAAGTTTCTTCTATACAGTAGTGCAGGATAAACAAATTGCCTTCAATTCTTGCTCCTTCTATGAATCCTGACTGAGTTTCATTTATTTTGTGGCAGATTTTAATATATTCCTCTATCTCATTTTTTATTATAGACAAATATTTTATAGGAATAGTAGTTAGTGCAATGTCTTTTTTTCTCTTTCATCTTTGTGAAAGTTTACCAAGATTCTGGTTTACTTTCTCGGGTTAACTCATTTTTAATACAATTTGTAATACTTGAAGACATGCTACATTTTTTGCTAGTACCTTGTACAATTTTGGTTTTAATTAATCCATCTGGGCCTGGAGCTTTATTTCCCTTAAGTTTTTGCAAACACCTTCTGACTTTTGTCATTAGTTATGTCTTATTTATTCATGGTTACTACAGAATTTTTTACTTTAATTGTCATGTCCATATGTTCCCTCAGCTGAACTGGGAATATATGCTCACTACTCTGTACTGGTATCATTTGGTTTCATTTGTTTAAAGTTATTAATATATACCTCCTTGAAGTTATTATTCTATTCTGTTACAATATTATTTTTGTGTTTTCCATATATATTTTTCCAGAATCTTGTTATTTCTTGCCCTATTTCTTCTTTTGGCATTTGCTTCTCATTTTTATAGTGTAGTATTATCTCCCTGAGTCAACTGTCAATCCCCTTCAGTTTTTTAATATTTTCCCAAACTTTGTTATTTTTGTCATTTTTTTATTACATCTGTATGTCTTTTCTCATATTTGGTTAATTCCAGCTTTATAAGTTTTTGTACTTTTTCTTTTTGTTCCTTGTACTGTCCAAACAGCCCATTTCTGATATTTTCAACTATGGTATTTCTCCTTTGCCTATTTATTTCCTTCCTTTTTCGGATGTCACCTCTTATTTCTTCTGCTATCCAAGGTCTCTCTATCTTTTTGCCAGTATTATCTTGTTTTCCTTTATGTTTTTAGCAAAATTTCGTCTGCTATTTGTTTAATATATTTGTTCATTTCTTCTAAGTTTTCTACATTCTCATTTTGAATTTTGCTTTCCAGTTTCCTTACATATCTTTCCAAAAGCTCTGGCTCTGTAGTATAATATTTAATATTGCACTATTTTGTCTTTTTATAATTGCTTTTTTTCCACTTTGCTGTTTAGGTGTATTTATATTAAATTATGATCTGATGAATCAAATACATCTTGTTCTTCATCTATAATCATCATTGAATGGATGTGTCTACTCATAGCTTTATTAGCTAGTGCAAAATCTATAACACTTCTCATGTTATTTCTCTGTCATGTGTATAATCCTCTGCAATCTTCACTAGAATTTAGTAATTTCAGCTTGAACACATAGATCTATCCATTCCCTACCAACTCTCTTTGTTTGTCAAATTGTTGGTTCCCTATCCATGGTACGGTATAAATATGCCCATTGAAGTCTCCTAAGATATTATTATTATTTGTACTTTCATCTCGTAGTAAGGTTTCACATTCTTTACTTATTTTAGTATTTCTCCATTTGTCTTCTGGCTTGTTTCCTGTTACAAAATATACTAGTACAAATTAATATTCTATTTCATAAAATTTTACCCTAAAATTTAAAGATCAACTCTCTTTTTTTTACCCAATTTATCAACTTCTTTATGGCTTGTTCTTCTTATATAGGTTATTACCATTAATTCTCCTCCTTTTTTGTCTCCCTTGTCTCTATTGCTCATTATATTGCACAAATCATCTCTTAAGTAAAAACCTATCCATTGTTAACAGGGAACCTTTCTACTAAGAATACTAAATTATTTTCTTTATTTACAAATAATTAGTGATGGACGATTAATCGTCACTGTCAAAATGGGCATATTTTTCTCAATCATCATCGTCAATTTCTGCTGATTAAATGACGAAATATTACACCAGAAACTGGAGAAAGATTAGGTTTCTGCATCATAATTTAAGAGCTCTAATTTTGCATATCTGTCCATGTTCTTGAATATTAAAAAATTTTAAAATTAATGTCTTGAAGATACTTATTATATTTTAAAATTACATAAAATATTAAGTTGAAATATAAGGGGCATGAATGATTTTAATATTAAATAAATCATTATTGTTATTATTATTACAAACCTTCCATCCCCAAGACTGGGGTAAGGTGCGTAACATACACTAGAAACAAAAGTAGTAGAAGAATATGATGCAAGTCGAAAAGAAAACCCAGCCTTACTGCCCCCTTTATACCTTTTAGTGAGAACTCGTCGCAGTCAGAAAATCCACCCTAGAGCTTCACGAGAACCAGATGGACCTCATTATGGCATCTCGTCAATGTTGGGGTTCATCCCTTGGCCCAAGTGGGCCACAACCATACCCCCCTCACAAAACACCTCCATTCATTCTTATTATGCACCTTTCTTCCCTCCTCTGAGAAACTCACATTTCTCTCATCCAGACATTCCTTTACTGACTCAATCAACTTTTTCTTTGGTCTCAAAACTGGTTGATTCCCAGAACACTCACCACTATACACCTTAGCTTAACCAACCGACTAATCATCCATCCTTTCTATATGACCAAATCATCTCCATCTCATGGTACTTTCATTTATTCTCTCCATTTACCCTTTCTTCACACCAAACCAACTCTCTAATACATAAATTCCTATTTTTATCAATTTCTTTCTAAGCATCTACACAGCTCTAAGATTTCCTGCTGAACACAATTAAACTTAAGTCTATACGCACTTATTCCAGACCATAGTCTCACTACTATCATTAACAACAGGTAACAACATACCCTCATGTAAGGACCTAGCCCGTTGCTTTAAAAAAATTCGATAAATCGATATATCGATATTTAAAAATATCATATCGCTTCGATATTATCGCCAGATATATATGTATATTCGATATATTCGATATTAGATATATTTTATCATATATATATATATTATTATATATATATATAATATATATCATATATATATATATTATATAATATATATATATATATATATATTATATAATATATAATATATATAATGGCCAGCATCCCGAAGAAAAGGCAAGGCATGTAACTAGAAAACATAAATCTACAGGAAAATAAATAACATTTTTGATTTCAGGAAGTAATTCCATCTAGAAACTTAAAAAAAATTTATTTTATTCTAATTATTTATTATAACTCCTTAAAATTTACGTAATATCTTAGACCTAAAATAGCGCAAGCTCTGATTGACCTTGAAACGGCTGCAGTAGCTCAGGAGCAAAAAGTTGCCAATACCCGTTTTTTGGGAAATATTATTTTTTCTTTTATATCTTTTTTAGGGGTTTTCGAGCCGACGGAGGGGACAGAGGGGTTGGGGACGAAGTCCCCCCCCCGTCGTCCCCAGTAGGCCGAGAAACCCAGCTCTATCTATCATCTCTTGGTCCTTCTTCTGTAATTGTTCCGTTTTTAAAAAAAAAAAACAAATTTCAAAATTTTGCAACTTTTCGTGCATACTCGGGAGTTAAGCCGCATCTTTGATTTATCAAAAACAGTAATTTTCAAGCAATTTTTAACAATTTTAATTTTTTAAAAGCGTTATTTTTTAATTTTTTTTCATATTGCCGGGGTAAAAAATGTCTCCTGATAATAAAATGAAAATATTTATTTTTCCCCGTGGGTGTACCTGTTATGGTTTTTTAGTTACATGCCTGGCCTTTTCGGGATGCTGATCCTATATATATATATATATATATATATATATATATATATTATAATTATATATATATATATATATATATAATTATATAATAATTATTATATATATATATATATATATATATATATATATAATTATATATATTATTCCCGTGCGGCTGTTAAGTAACTTTGTCCTATATATTAATATATACTATATATTATCTATATATATTATATATATATTTATTATATATAAGTTATATCATCTATTATATATTATATCAATAAATAATTTTTCTATATTCAGCAATATGATAAATATATATATATTAAGTCAAAACTCAAAAAGGGTAAAAGCGCTAACAGTTGCTACAACCGGTAGTGTATTGCATGTTATTTGTTACGGTTTATCAAATTTATTTCTCGCATGCATATGTCACATTTTTCAAAATGAGGCCTACTTATTTTTGTAAAAAAAAAAAAAAAAAGAAAATCATTTACTATTAAACAAAATGTTAAAAATTATGCTTAATTGGGGAAAATATTTCCCTTTTCCCGTTGATGTAGTTCGTTTTTTTTTTCCCTTTTTTTTTCCGGTTCTGGGACCGACTTTTTGTAACATTTGCCAAAGCACTATAATGTTGTTTTATGTGGAGACTTCAGGTTTTGTTGTAATTGTCACTCTGGATTCTCACTTTGCTGCCGTCAGAGATTGCAACTGCCGATCGCGCTATTAAGATTTATTTTTTTTAAAAATATCCAAATCATTTTTTCTAGTTGATGACATGTTTTTACTTTTATTCTTCTTCTTCTCTCATCCATCATTTAAAATAAAATATTTAAACTTCTCAATAATAAGAATTCTTTAATTTTTGGAAACTAAGAAACTAAAGAAAGCAGCAATACTTGGGCAGTTAAACAAATAACGTTAGCACATACGCACACCTTATATCTATTGGATTTTCACTGAAAATAGTGATTAGTGAAGTTTTACATCAGAAGGACATTTGAAACTATGTGGTATTTGAGTCATGTCGATCCCCCTCTCCCACCTATTTGGTTCCGAAAACAACGAAAAACCTAAAACACCAATTTTCGGTTTATTTTATAAACAACATTGGGGGACCGAACGAATAAAACCGAATATGGGGGAAAAAAGAGAGTTTTCACATAAATTTACACATCATGATCACTTCAGGGTGGTCGGGAGAGTTGGATGAAGTTTTATGAAAAGTACCCAAAGCTTTTGGAACATAAAAAATTTTTTTGAATAAGAAATCTTTTCAAAAGTTGATTAGAAATATCAGAATTATCGAGATATATCGCCTAAGAAAATATCACCCAAAATATCGATATATCGAAGCCAAAAATTCATTTTTCAATTCTCGATATATCGATATTTTTTGGCCATCCTACCCTCATGTAAGACCCTAGCCACACTCAAGACTTAGTCCCTTTACATCCAACGACGATTAATTGGCACCAGCTCCCTTCCTACCATTCACAACTTCGCTACTACACTCTGCATCATTCATTCCCTTTTATTCACCATGTATCCTAATCATTAACTTAGAGACATGTTCCTAGCAGCTGCTCACCATTTAACAAACTTCACACAATGAGGACTGTCCTCACTCACAACATACAATTGAATATTATATATGTTTAACTTTTAAATCCCCACCTTTAGACATCCCTGGAGCCTAAATCTCTTTTTACCATCCCCTTAAACTCTGCATCAGATTTTCAACCACATCAAAACGCCAAAATTCATCTGCATTATAATTTTAAATTGGCAAAGTAAATTTTTTTGTTCCCAACAGTACTAGTGGCTAAATTCACTGGGCCTAACTTGGTCCGATTCACCTGCTGTAAAAAATTGATTGATGGGTGAATTGACCACCATTGGTTATTCCTTATTTTTATGTACTATTATTGACATTTTTTTATTATGATCGAGCTATTTTAAATATAATAAACAGTTTACTTATATAAGTAAAAATTAAACTAAAGGTGAAATTTATATGACTAAAAAATACGAATTCCAAAGTGTCAAAATTTGTTCTATGAGAAGGGTTGAAATTAGAAACGATATCTTTTTAAATTCTTAATATTTTATGTTCATCTATTAAACATTTATTATTACTTATTTATAATTTTTAATATAATAAATAATTTTTATATAAAAATTAAAATATAGCTATATACAAATTAAATTTATACATAAAAGAAGAATTTTAAACAGATGGCTCGATTCACCCCTCAATAGTGGTCCGGATTCACCCCTCCAAGGTTGGGGAGACTGGATAAACCTTTATTTTTAAAAACTTTTAATAAAAAACTATTATTATTAGAAATACATTATATTTTTTTGTGTGCTTATACTATATGGGCCTCTGATTTCAGAAAAAAAATAATTCTAAAAACATTTGTATTAGGGGAAAAGTCAGGAGAACGAGTTATACATAAAGCGGTCAAAGTCACCCAGCTAGACGCTATAAGGTATTTGCTTAATTTGTTTGGAAATTTTTAATCATCTTCTACAACAAAAATAATTTAATTCAAATTAGACATAGAGCTTGAAAAAAAAAATTTCCTCATAACCCATATTATATTAAATATCATTGAAAAGACCTTGTAAAAAATTGAAAAATGCTACAAAATGATACCGCTCTCATTGTTCTAGCTTAACTAGAAGAGTTGCTATCTTAATTTAAAAATACGCTGGTCTCGCATTTTCCAAGATTTTTCTCGAACTTTACATGGTCATAATTTCTAAATGATTTGAAATATTTTCCTGAAATTTGGGATTATTCATAGTCTCCATAAAGTTAACCATTGTTGAAAATTTTATGGAAATCAGAGATGGTGATGTTAAAACCTTGTATTGATTTGATGCAGAGCAGAATAACCCTTATCATTCTTGCCTGCATTGATGATGCTCTAATTTCCTCAGAGCTGCAGTTTGGGTGCACCTAGTTCCTCCTATCTTTTGGTAGACTGTGTTTTCATTGTTTTTAACTTATCTATTCCCTGTTTAGAGAAGCACATTACATTGGCTTCATATAAAATTGCTTGCAGTGAGACGTTTTTCCAGTAAGTTTTATCTATAGGCACTTTATTACAACTCTTCTCAATAAATGAACCTGTTTGGCTTTTTAGTTTTAATTTTATACAAGGTAGTGGTATAGCCTTAACATCGGGACCACTTAACAAATATTTTTGGTTTAAAAAACTTTATTTAAATGCTAAAATTAATATAAAAGAAAATTAAAATATAAGTAAATGATTATATAGAAAATAGGCTAATATAGTAAAATATACATATGAAAAACACAAAAAATAAAATAAAACAAGGTAATTATTTCCAATAACTGCCTCTAAACAGATTTTTATAAAAATCACAGCTTAGACTCTAAAAAAATAGTAATGAAGAATAAAAAAAAAATTATTTGTCGCGTCTCTTGTGAAAGAAAAGTTACATAACTCTCAGTTTAGAATATTCCCATAGGTTTTCCTTAATACAAACTGTGGCGAATTTCGTTTTATAATGCAATTTATACGATTTTAGTGGAATTTAGAATGCGCTGAGCAAGGTTGTGACCACAAGAAACCATAGTGCTAAAAAGCGAATAGGTAAACAGAATTCTATTCGCAATTATTGATCCAAACATTTAAAGCATATTTATCAGCTTGTAGATTAATTTTTGTTAACACGTTCTGGATAAACGTATGTATTTAAGTCATGCGCGTAATAAAGTAATATAGAGCGTCATACTAATATATAGCTATATATATATATAATATATCTATTATAAATATTTATTATATTATTATATTTATATATTATATTATATATATATATATTAATATATAAATCAAATTATTGTTATATAATATTATATATGTCGATATAGCATATATTCCTTCATATTATATTATATATATATATATATTTAGTACTTATATTATATATATTTTATATATACTATATAGTATATATATATATCAACGCGCTTTATAGGGCGGGCTCGAGCCGACGGAACAGATGGGGCGGACGTTTTCCATACCCCGTAGGGGGGGCGAAGGAACCCCCGCGACACCCAAATACAAAGAGCGGGGGTTCCGGAGACCCTCCCGCGAGGGCTTGGAAATAGCTCTACCTGTCGTTCCCCCCGGAAAGGCCGAGAGACCCGCCTCCTGCCATCGGTGGGGTCAACCTTGGGGTAACCCATTAGTTTAAAAAAATGTTTTTGTTTTTTTTTTAAAAAACTAATGGGTACCCAAGGGTAGACCGCCCGATGACAGGAGTCCGGGGTTCTCGGCCTTCGGGGAGCGACGGGTAGGACTAGTTTCCCCCCTCCGGGGAGGGTCTCCGGACCCCCGCTTTTTGTATTTGGGTTGTCGCGGGGGTTCTCCGCCCCTCCCCTACGGGGAATGGAAAACGTCCCCATCTGTCCCGTCGCTCGAGCCCCTTAAAGCCGTGATATATATATATATTTATATATATATATATATATATATATAATATATATATATATATATATATAAGTATATAATATATTATATTATATATATATATAGCACTATGGGCTGAATATATATATATATATATAATATATGAAATATATATCGTATTATATATATATATATATATATTATATCTATATATTATATATATATACTATATATATAAGCACTAATGGGCTGGATATATCATATATATATATATATATATATTATATATATACTATTATATATATATATATATAGTATATATATATATATATATATATATATATATATATATATATATATATAATTATAATATATTCTATATATTATATCTATATATATATGTTTATCCAAAACCTTTAAAAATTATTAAACTGATAAAATATGCTTAATTTCTTGGATATATCATTACGGAATAAATTTCTGTTTTACTATTATATATTTACAACTTATTTATTTATTTATTTATTAATAAGTACGTGGTAAAGCCTTAAACATCGGGCACCACTTAACAAATATTTTTTGATGTAAAAAAATCTTTGTATTTAAAATCATATATTAATATACATAGATTAAAATATAAGTAACTGATATCAGTATGAAAATAATATAATATGACAAGAAAAAGTTCAAAATAATAAATAAAGTAAAATAAATATATACATTACTATAATCAATTACCAGAACATATTTTTGACTGCATATGAAATCTATAAAGCACAAGGAAAATAACATAAATGCGAAATAACAGAAAATGAAATAAAGCTAAAATAAAAATAGGATAAATATGGAATAATCATAATAAAATCAATAATTTACATATGAAACACAAAAAATAACACAACATAAATAACCGTAAAACAAGATAAATAAAGAATGAAATGACAATTTGAAGAAAAATAAAATAAAATTTAAATAAAATAAAAATACGTAAAAAACTAAAATACTAAATACGGCTATTACATTTAATCACGATTAATAAAAATAATTTGTGAAATTGGCTTACAAATAATATATATAGCTATATATAAAAAGAAAAAAGAAAAGAAACATGAATAAAATTAAGAATAACATACGGATAAATCATTAAAATAAAACTATATAAATAATACATTTATACAACTGGCCTCCCGTGGAAAGGAGTGGGGTTCATTTGATATATTTATCTTAACTGTCTAACTAACTTTTCTGAAATTCTTCTATTAAATTATATAAAACGATAAAAAATGATAACAAATAGTTATACAAACTTACAAACTCATGAGATGATAATAGAAGTACATTGCATTTTCCTGTTTATCCTGTTAATTCTTATAAAAATACAAATATAAACATAAATTGTTTATTCTAAGTGTAGACATATTATTTATTTGAGGTAGCATAGGATATTTAAAGACACTCTAATATATAAGAAAATTATTTTATTTTATTTTAGTAATACTAATATTAGATAGCACCTATTCCTTCTATATTATAGTGTCCTCTGAATACCGGGAGTCACAAATTAATATCTGATTAATGGTGATTTTAAACACTTATAACCAGATTATTAGTAATTAATTATTATTGTCAAGAGACTATTACTCCTATATAACCTTACCTTGGGCACTGAATCTACACTCTCAATTAAGTTTCCTAATTTTTTCCATGATTTTATATACTTAAAAAGAATTATTTAATATTATTATATCTTAGCAAATTTCATTATATAATTAGTTATTATTATTATCCTATCTATTAATTATTATTATTATTATTATTATTATTATTATCTTTATTCATTTGAAATTTGTATTTAATTTTTCAAATTTTCTTTATTGCAATTTACAAGTTAATCTGCTATCCTAGCCTATTATTTCGTTCATTTGTTGTAGACATCCCTCTTTCTCTTCTCCCCACATCTTCCCCTAAAATGTATCTACTTACTCTATGTTGTCGAGGTTTTAATAGCATCTCACCACCCACCATCGTTTAGGTCTTATCTGCATGTAGTCAATTTGGCCAGTTGCAACTGGAGTTATTTCTAAGATCTTTATATTCTGGGCAGATACAATGAAGTGTATCAGGTTTTCTTCAACTCCACATATGTCAAACACTCGTTAAATTTCGGCCATTTGAGAAACCTGTTTCTTCCATTTTGGTTCCAAGTAAATTGAGATCTGGCCTGAAAAGGTTCAACTGAGTAAGAATGGTTCTGTCGTAATCTGAGCTTTCTTCATTTCTTCTATTTTCCATCTTCTGTACCATTTGTAGACTATCTTTGGCTTTCTATCTCTTCTTTCCATTGACGTAGGTCCCAAGCTTTTACTTTTTCAGAGATTTCCTTCTTGTCTAGCCTTTCTAGTGCTACTATGTCCATCATTATTTTGTCCATGTAGCCAAGTGCAGTCTTCCACCATTTTTTCCCTTCTGCTTTCATTTTTCCAAGGCTGTGCTTTAGGAGGAATTTTTTCCCTTCTGATATTGATTTCATAAATTTTAACTTGTTAGTTATTATTCTTCCCTGCATTGATGATGCTCCAATCTCTCCTCTCAGAGTTGCAGTTGGGGTGTATCTAGTTCCTCCTAGTATCTTCCGGTACACTGTGTTTTCAATTGTTTGTACTTTCTATCTCTCTTGCTTTGTGAAGCACATATAACTTGGATCCATATAGTTGCTGGGAGTCCCACTTTTTTCCAGTATGTTTTCCCTATAGTCATGTAGCTTGTTGCAGCTCTTGCTTCAATGACTGAACCTGGTTGCGCTGTGCCAAGGTGTGAGCTTATTTATGAGATGCATCTTCTCGACGCCTTAAACATATTTTTTCACATTGTTTATATATATGAGCCTAGGTTTTTATTTTGTTCACTTTAATTCCTTAATTTCTATTGGTGGTTGATCCATATTAAAAATCAATACATTGCTCTTCTCTTTGTTTATTTTCTAGACCACATTCCCCACTTATCTGTAGTAATTGTTCTAATGTTTGCAGCTTGCGTCGTTTACTGCTTCTGCTAGATCAGGCACAATCAGCAAGAATAAGCCTGTTTATTTTATTACTGGAAACCATTGTTGAATCCCTTTTCTTTTCCAATCCTTAATTATTTTGTAAGTAAAAGTTGATAATGTAGTCAGACCGCTGAACACCTTGTTTTATTCCGCTAGTAACCTTTATCTCTACATTTTCTATTGCATCTTGCCTAACATTGGTATTATTTCCCAATAACTCGCCGTCTAACAGATTTTTATAAATAAATACAGGCATAGACCTTCTAAACAATAGTAGGAAGAATAAAAAAAATTATTTGTCGCTCTCTTTAGGAAAAAAGTTTCCCCCATCTCAAGTTGTTAAGAAACACATAGACTTTCAATATTGATCGTCCAACGGTTAGGTCATCATTTTCAGCCCGTCTAAGTCAGTTATGAAAAAGTTTTGGTTAGGTACACACACAGAGAAAATCTATGTAGATTAACAAATCTTATCGTAACCTCAACTAGGATGGCCCTAAAACGAGCACGCGAAGCCCACTAATTTTATTAATACAGCCAACACATGTTGGGGAAATTTTAAAAGCTTTAAAGGTCTGAAAACAGGGTTCCTAAACAACGGCGATTATTCGTTTTCCTATTCTTCATTATTATATTTTTAGAGTATATCCTGTGATTTTCAAAACACAAAAAATTTTTGTTTTTTTTTTTAATAACAAATCTATGGGTTTTTTTACAACTTTGAGAGTTTGTAACTTTTTTCCTAAAGACGACAAATAATAATCATTTTATCCTTATTAGATGGGGTAGAATTTTCTTTAGAGTCTATACCAATGATTTTGTGTATGAAACTGCGTTTTCAATCACCTATTAGGAGTTAATCACCTCTAACTTAATGTACGTGTTTATTTCGTCATCTGTATATATTCGTCGGCAATGGCGCTTTATTATTTCATGGTGAACCTTGTACTCTTTTAGACTTATCCAGTGATTCCCTACTTACCTGAGGTCAAAAGCCTTTTTGAAGTCAATGGAAACCACAATTAATGGTAGGTGTCTTCTGCTATGATTCTTCCACGCAGTAATGCAAAATAAAAAGATTATCCTCAATTCTTGACCTAATGTGAACTCGCGATTGATTTTTCCTTTAAAGTCATTAGATTATTTGTAATAATATTCTTTATGGATTTTTAATTAATGTCTATGATTGTTTTGTAGAATTGTTTTCAATGTTAGTGCAATAGGCACTTTAAATGGTCTTTTACAGTTGGGTTTCCTCTTTTTTCTATCATACATGTTTAGCATGTTTTCCCATGATGTTGGGTTTTATGTTCCTTTGTTAATTCTTTTTTGAAACAATTTGTGAGAACTTGTATACACTGTTCACTTCTTATTAATACCTTATATATTTTCATGGCTTTAGCACCATACTTTGGACTGTGCCTTCTTTCCTTTGAGCTTTTGTAAGAAAACTTTTTATTTACTTTATTTATACAAGTTCGTTGGCATGGCCTTAAACTCAATCGGCCCCACTTATCAATGTTTTTATTTAAACAAGCTTATATTTAGACCACAGATTATTATTAATAGATAAAATACAAATATATATTGTCAATTAAAGAAATATACAATAAAATTCGAATGCACAATAATAATATATGTTACCTATGAGGTTCATATGAGACAAACTAAAGTAAAGTAAAGTTTTAAATATTATACTTACAATAGCAATGAATAATGAAATAAAACGAACAAGGGAATAAAATTGTTATAATTTTATATAAATTATATATAATAAGTATGAATAAGTAAAATATAGTTTGTAACCTTGAGACAAAAATAAATACAAACCTTCAAATTAAAATGAAAGTAAACTAGAAAATCATAACTAAAAATTGAAAAATTTTAATCAACACTAGTAAAATTATTTGAAATGCAAATCAAAATAAAATAAAATGAATCAAAGTGAACATAGTAAATACTAAATAAATAAATTGAAACTCGCTAAATGCACCGCAAATAAAAATTTGATATGAAAAAAGGCTACGTAAAATCTTTAAAAGTAGCACCACTGAAAATATACATAAAAATGAAGAAATTAAAGACAAAATTAAAAATAGAATAAATGAAAAAAATTTGATCAATAAAAATAAATCAAATAAATATGAAAAATAAAAATGGAGTGAAAAATTCTTAAAATACCAGCTATTCCCATACAATAGATGGTAGCCATTGCAAACATATTGTGAATACATAGTAAAGTTTGGAATAAGAGAATAATAAAAAGGAGAATAAATAGAAGAAAAAGGAATAATGAAACATAAATAAAATAGTGAGAAAAGCAGAAGAAATGAAGTTAAAAGTTTCATTGTCAGAAAGAGTATTTATTGACACTGGCGCCTTTTGTGACTAGGAATTATGCATTGTTAATATATATACTTGATTGCAATACTTTGGAAGTTGGACAACGAAGTAATTTCAACTTTATAATATAATTAATAGCATCTTTTCCTATCTTATTATGATTCGGTGGCTCTAATCACTGGCCACCTTTTATTATCTGGCAAACTATACTTGACGTTATAAGAATTTCATATGGTATAGTTATTAATCATTACCTCTACTATGGCCCTTATATTTATGTTTTATTATTAATTTAATAGACCTTTCTCTATATTAACTCCTGGCTCTAATCGACTTAGTGATAGCTTTAATTCTTTAATTCTTATTACACTTTCTACATTTAATTAACTTTTTTTTAGTTTTTTTTTTTTTTTTTTTTTTTATTACCATCCTCACCACTAATTTTATGGATTATTATTTATTATTGATTTATTATATATTATTATTATTGAATTATTATTGTGATGTATATATTATTATTATTAATTAGCACTTGTCTCTATATTGCAGTGGGCTCTGCAGTTTTCTCATATTATTAGCTCCCATCATTATCCTCCCTGTTATTATTGTCATTTGTTGTAGACATCCTGTTTTTTCATCTCTTACCCACATCTTTCCCAAGATGTATTTAACTTCTTCTATGTTGTGAGGTTTAAAATAGCCGCACCTTTCGCTAAATCTCATTTAGGTTCTGCATGTGGTCTTCGTTAGTATCAAATGGAGCTTATTTCTAAGATTCTTCATATTCTGGGCAGATACAATGAAGTTATCACGTCTCTTCAACTCCACCTTTGACTCCACATATGTCACAGTTGATTTCTCCATTTGTGAACCTGTTTCTCCATTTTAAGGTTTAATGTATTGGATCTGGCCCTAAAAAGTATCACTGAGTAGAAGGAGTTTTGTCGTAGTCTAAGCTTTCTACAATTTCCATTTTCCCATCTTCGGTACATTTGTAGACTATCTTTGCTCCCTATGTCTTCTTTCTTTCCATTGACGTAGATCCCACGCTTTTACTTTTCTCAGCGATTTCTTTTTTGTTAGCTTTCTAGGGCCTAACTTATGTCTATAATTTGTCCTCTAGCCAACGTGCAGTCTTCCACCATTTCTTCCTTCTGCTTTCATTTTTTCAAGCTATGTGCTTTAAACTTCTTTCCTTTCAATCTGAATTACGATTTTCATACATTTTTAATTTGTTAGTTTATTATCTCTTCCCTGCATTGAGAAAGCTTCACAAGTGCTCGTGCTCACGAGTCTGCGTCTGGGGTGTACCTACTTCCCATCCTAGTTTTTTCCGGTATACTGTATTTCAATTGTTTGCAGCTTGGTCATTTCTTGTTTGGTGCAGCACATCTACATTGGATCATATACAAATGCTGGCGAGAGCCACATTTTTCCAGTATGTTTTCCCTATGAGCAGCTTGTTGCGCTCTTTCTCCATGCGCATTGCACCTGTTTGATCTAGCAGGTGTGGGCCTTATTTATCGAGATGCATCTTCTGAGCCCTTAAACATGTTTCTTTCCTGTGGGTTCTTCTGGGTGGTTTTTGTTTCTGGTTTTCTGTCGCGGTTTATTTATTATTTTTCATTTATTATACAGTGGTCGTGGGTAAAGGCCCTTAACATCGGCAAACTTAACAATATTAATTTGATAGTGTAAAAAAAGTGTATGGTATTTAAATCAATAGATTATAGTATAGTAGATCTAAAATAGATTAATGGATTATAATAGTAAATGATTATAAATAGTATAAAATAATATACATATGAAAAAAAAATAGACAAAATAAATAAGGTTAAAATAAAGAAGAAAAAATAGTAGTCATACTATAGAATAAAATGTTCACAACATATTTAATATATACATATTATAATATATTAGGATAATGAAGTAAATAATGAAAATAAAAAAGAAATGAAATAAGCTAAAGTAAATTAAAATATAAAACAAATATCTAATAAGGTGCTTTATAAATAAAAACACAATATAATTACATAATAAAATAAAAAATAAAATAAGTAAAAAGTAGCTACAAAAATACTTAAATACAGCTATACCAAAATATAATAGATATAAACATATTTGTAATATATTTAGTAAAATATTTAGAGAACGTTATAAATAATAGAAAAGCAAAATGAATAAAAGCAAAAATAAAAATAAATAAATACACTGTACATTCATTATAAAATAAAAATAAACCTATAAAATAATAACACTTTGTAACTGAGGACTATGTGACTAGGAGTCGTTGTATTTAATGATATCTAGTTTTAACTGATCGAAAATATATATTAGTAGTCTCTGAAATTCTCTATAATTATATATAAAGATTATAGCAAATTACAATTCAACTCGAGATTAAGAGGATTCACAGCATGCACTTTCTAAGATTCTGGTCTAAATTCTATAAAAAAATTATGAAAATTATAAAATATAAAATATAAAAATAAATGGTTATTCTAATTCACAGTCATATCATTTATTTGAGGTATTCAAAGGGATTAAATATAAAAGACAATAATAATTATAAAAACAAATAAATATGTATAATTATAAAATTGCTCATTTGTTCCATTTTCTGTTCTTTGAATTTCACTCTTTTACATTTGATCTTTATTCTTTTGCACTTTAATATTTTTTGCCTTATAAATAATAGCACCGTTTCTCATATTTACCTAGTGCGCTAATCATACCAGACTAAATTCTTATCCCTATGGAATAATATGTATTAATTAATTTATTCTTATTTATTTTAGTTTTGCACTTATTTTTATTTCTACTTTATAATAATAACTATTAATATTATTAATTATTATTATTATTATTAATTATTATTATTATATTATTATTATTATTATTATTATTATTATTATTATTATTATTATTATTTTATTCTTTATTATTAAATTATTATTATTATTCAATATTATTATTATTATTATTATTACTATTATATACATTTTTCATTTTTAAATTATTAGCATTATGTTTTTTCGCATTTTTTTATTATTATTTTGCTATTTTTAATCATTACACCAATAGGGTTATTGTCATTTGTTGGAAGACATCCACTTTTTCTCGCCCTCTTGACCCAACATCTTTCGCTAAAATGTATTTAACTTCCTCCACTGTTGTGAATTCAAATAATTAGCATTACTCTCCAGGCAACC
Organism: Trachelipus rathkii; assembly: GCA_015478945.1. Taxonomy (NCBI): domain Eukaryota; kingdom Metazoa; phylum Arthropoda; class Malacostraca; order Isopoda; family Trachelipodidae; genus Trachelipus; species Trachelipus rathkii. Next base: position 39,376 of record JABUQX010113269.1, read on the forward strand.
ATCATCTTAGGTCTTCTGGAGAGCATGTTGGGTTTTGAAGTTCAATTGGGTAGTTAATTCTAAGATCTTCATATTCTGGGCAGGTATACAAATGAAGTGTATCAGGTCTTCTTCAATCCACATTATGTCACAGTTAATTTCGACCATTTTGAGAACCTGGTTGAATCCATTTTTGGAAAGTCTTGGGATCTGGCATGAAAAGTATCGCACTAGAGTAGGGAGTTTGTGTATATACTGGATTTACTTTTGTGCAATTCCTATTATTCCATTCTTCGGTGAATTTGGAGGCTTTCTCTGCTTCCCTATGTTCTTCTTCCATTGAAATAATACGACTAGCCTACCTATAAGTCTCAAAAGTCTCTTTTCGTTGTCAACTTCTATTAACGCCCAACCGTTCGAGTTTGTCCTATGTCAAGGTCCAAAAATTCCTAAAATATGTTTTTTTCTGCTTCATTTTTACTAAGTATGTGTTTTAGAACTTCTTTTTTTCCTTCTGATATTGATTTTTTATAAGTATTTTAACCTTGTTAGTTAGTTTCTTCCATGGCATTGATGATTGACTTCCAAATTCTCCCCTCAGAAATGCAGTGGGGGTGTACTAGTCCTGCCTGTAGTCTTCCTGATTAGCTTGTCGTTTTCTAATTGTTTGTAGAATTATTACATTCGTGTTTTTGTGGAAGCACATTACATGGATCCATATAAATAGCCTGGAGTCAACGCACATTTTTCAGTAGTTTTCCTATAAGAGTTTCGTTGCAGCTCTTCTATGACTGAACTTTTGGGCTAGCCAAGGTGTGGGCCTTCTATTTATGAGCTGCACGCTTCTGAGTTTTAATAAACATGTTTTTTCATTGTTTATTATATAGCGCCTAGGTTATTTATTTTGTCCATCCACTTTATACACTTTCAATCTCCGTTGGGTGGGTTGGTTGTATGTTAAGAGAATGCAGTATCCTTTGCTTTTCTCCTTTGTTTATTTCTAGACCACCTTCCCACTATCTGTACGTAAATGTCTAATATTTGCAGCCTGGCATCGTATTACATTTCTGCTAGATCAGGCACTCTCATAGCAAGAATAGACTGTTTATTTTTATGGAACCATTGTAGAAATCACCTTTTCTTTCTCGATACTAGACTCTATTTTGACTAATGTAAAAGTTTGAAATAATGTAGTGATCCTGTACACCCATTGCTTTATTCACTCAGTAATTCTATCTCTACATTTCTATTTCATTTCCCCAACTTATGTAGGTTTTGTCGTCGTGTATATACTTGTGCATAGGCGCTTGATTTTATCATGGTGAACTTGTCTCTGTCTATAGAACTCTTATACAGTGATTCCAATATCTATGAGTCAAAGCTATTTTTTGACATCTATAGAGACTAAATTAAATGGAAGGTGTCTCTGGTGTGATTCTTGACCAGCAGTATTGCAAAAGAGAACAGAATTAGTGCACTATTCTTGCACCTTGCTAGTAACCTGACTTGATGTTCTTTATTTCATACACATATTAATAATGTGTTCGTTCAAATTCATTTTTAAATTAAATGGTAATGAAATTGTTTGTAGTGGAATATATAGTTAATAGGCGTATAGAGGCTTTACTATTTACAGTTTGATTCCTACTATTGTTTTCTATCAGTACTATGTTAGTAGATTGATTTCATGATGGTCGGTTTATGTTTCCTTTGTTAGTTCTTTGTTGTAACATTTGTTTGAGAACTGTATACATGTTCATTTCCTGATTAATACCTTATATAAGTTCTGGCTTAAGACATATGGCGCTGGTGCCTTCCTTCGCCTTTTAGCTTTTGTAAGCACCTTCTGACTTTATCAGTGTTATGCTGGGTTTGGTTCATCCGGTGTTAGAGTTTTTTTACTGTCTTGATGTCATATGGTTCTCTCATTGTAAAACCGAAAGAAATAGTTTATTGTTGGTGTACTCCACTTGTATCGTTTGGTATCTTTGTTAGTTGGTTAAGTCCCTTATATGCATCTTGTCGAGTTATCGAGTCCCTTCTTTCAGTAATATTCGGTTTCATGTTTGCCGTAAGGTTTCTGTACCCAAAAATCAAGTTTAATTCTTTTCCTATTCTCCTCCTTTGGATATTAGTTTACGTTTCATAATGAAGTTTAGGTCTCCTTCAATGGTTCTAGATCTACAACCTAAACTTCATTATATCTCCTTTTGTTGTTTTTATCCTGTTGTGAATTAAACGCTCTCGACAGCTCGTCGTTCATATGTGTTGTTATTTCTTCGTGTTTATGGGAAGTTGTTGTGCACTTTTGTTTTTTTGTTCTTTATACTGCTTCCAATAAGGCATATTTTGGCATGCTCTTTGCTCATTTCTTCTTTTCCTATTATTTCTCATTCTTTTTTTTTAATCGCCTTTCTTATTTCTTCTGTCATCCAAGGTCTTTCTATCTTTTTTTCGTTTTTTTATCTCTCTTTCTATATGTTTTTAATAAGGTTTCATCCGCTGCCTGTTTAATGATTTTATTCATCCTCTTCCAATGTTCCTCTTCATTTTGCATTTATTTTTCTGAGGGTGTTGTACATCATTTTTGTCATCAGATCTGTTCTGTAAGCTATCGATTTGATATTGCACATCCCTTTTTATAGTTTAGGCCCTTCTTACTTTGTTTCTTAGATATATTTGTATTAGATTATGGTCTGATAGATACTATTCTTTGTTTTCATTTTTTCATTGACATTGACATTGCTCCTTTCAACTTATACAAAGCAAAATTTATGACACTTCTCATGTCATTCCTTTGCCATGTGTAGAGCCCATCACACTCTTCAGTTGTATTTAAGAGTTTCAACTCAAACTTATCTATCCACTCTGAAACCATTCCCCTGTTTATCAAGTTGTTGTCTTCCCAACCATGGTAAGTGCCCATTGAAATCCCCGAGGATCATGAAATTATTTTTACTCATATGTTATCAGTCTTTTTCGCACTTTTCTTATTTTGAATATTTCTTCTTAAGTTTTGGTTTGCTCTGTTGGCCAAATATACTAATAATTAATTCTGTATCATGCAATTTAAACCTTGAAGAAAGGATTACTCATCTGATGCTTTCCATCAAGGTTTTTTCGCTAGTTCTATATGTGCTTATTCTCTCTATGTATAAATTACTCCCCCTTTTTATCCTCTTTCCTTTCTGATGATAGTTTCATTTCTTCTTTCTTTCTCTAAGTAATGACCTGGTCCTCTGTGGAGTGTGTTTCTAACTAAACAGTACTATATTCATTTTTGTTATAGTTAAAACTATCTCATTAATTTTGGTTTTATGTTATAATACTTGGCACAAACCACTTAACTTAGTATATTTATTAATATAAAATTTATTTCTTTTTTGGACATAATTTTAAGTTAAATGAATTTCATTTCGTTTTTGCGTAATTATAATTATTTACTGTTGTAAATAAATAAGTGATATGGTTCTCATTTTGTTTTCTTTCATGTATTTCATTCCTCAGCTGCTTTGCTTCCTCTCTTTCTTTTTTAGTTTGAAGTCCAGGTCTTATATATATATGTTTCTTTGAACCTGTATATATATCTGTATACTGTGAAATTTCATCCTCCATTTTTTGGGTCATATTTCTTTCATTTTCTAATACTTTATGGGCATGGTTTTGGAACAGTGGTTCCCTGCCTTTGATTTTTTTTCTATTTCGAAAATCTGTTACTCTACCACTTCTTTAAGATTTCAGAGCTATACAGGGTTTTGTCCTTTTGTTCAGCCTCCTCTAAGTTTGTCTGCTCAATATTCACTTCTTCTAGATTATAAATTACTAAGTTTCTGTGGGTCATAGTCTTACCTTGCCTCGCGCATTCTAAATTCACTAAAATCGTAAATTGCGATAAAACGAAATTTCGCAAAGTTCTAGTATAAGAAAACCTTATGGGAATATTCTAAACTTTGAGAGTTTGTAACTTTTTTTCCTAAAGAGACCGACAAATAATTTTTTTTTTATTCTTCATTAACTATTTTTTCTAGTTTATGCTGTGATTTTTATAAAAATCTGTTTAGAGGCAGTTATTGGAAATAATTACCTAAAACAAAGTAAAATAAGATAAAATAAAAAAAATAAAAACAAAATTAAATAAAATAAAATAAAATTTAAAAATAAGTAAAAATACTAAATAGCCTACACAAATATAATAAAATGTAAACACACAACATACACAGAAAAAAAAAGAGAAAAAGTAACATAGTCATGGTTGCCAGAACAACTGCACCATAGTTGTCAGTATATATACTGGACCATTGTTGCAGCATGGTTGGGGATTTTTTGATTTTTTTTTAGAAAAAAATCAATTTTTGATTTTTTTGATTTTATTGATTTTTTTTTATTTTTTTATTTGTTCGGATTTGTGACTATGTCATACATTATATAATATATTATATATAATACATATATAATATTATCTATATATATATATATATTAAGTATAATATAATGATAATAATATATATAAATAATATATAATATATATATAAATTATAATTATAATATCTATATATTAAATATAATATAATAAGAACTCATTAAGTAACTACAAAATGGTCTCAACAAATAATTTAGTATTGGAAAAGTTGGTCATAATTATTATATCAAAAATTAATTAAAAATTCGATATTGCTCATAAAATTCTTACTATTTTTAATTTTATTTGTATCTTAAAAAATTGAGATTTATTTTCAATTCATTTAATTTAATTTTTTAGTTTATAATATATCTTAATATTTATTATTTTATATATATATATATTTATATATATCTATACTTATTATATATATACTATATATATCAATACTATATAATATATATTTATATAATATAATTATATATATATATATATATATATTTTAAATTTGTTTTATTTAATATATATTATATTATAACTTTATATAATATATACTAACTAAATATTATTTTATATATATATATCTATATATATATAGTATAATATATATTATATATATAATATATAGTATTATTATATTATTATAAATAAATATATATCATTTTATATATATATATTATATATCCTATATTATATATAATATATATAATATATACTATATATATATATTATATATATATACTATATATATATTATATATATATATACTATATATATCTTAATATATATATCTATATTATATATATTATATATATTATATATATATTATATACATGAATTATATATTATATATATTATTATTCAGTTATTATATATATATGTTATTAATAATATATATATATATATATATTATATATATATATTATGGATGTCAGATTTTTTTATGCTCACAGTATGTAGCTAGAGAACGCGGTCCTACAGTAAAAAACAAATTATATTTTGGAATCAGCCGAAATTCTGAGAATGGGTATATATCTTTTATATTTTTTTTTTTTTTTTTTTTTTTTTTTTTTTTTTTTGGACAGTTAATTTTTTTTTTTAACTAGACGATACCCACTAACTACGGCTAACGAACGCCAAAGATGCAGGAGTCGGGGTCTCCATCCTATTAGTGGGGCACCACTCTTGTCCTATTCTACTCTCCATCCTCGATGCTATTGATTATTGAAATTTATCTATTTGATTCCAGTCACATTTTCGAGTATCATTTTGGGATAAGCAATATAACATAAAAATCAAGTTCTTTCTTTTTGCAAAGATGATCAGACGAATATATGCTAAGGTAACAGTTTTTCACATCAATAAATGCTTACTCAGCATCATATCTAAACTATGAATATGAGCCCCAAACGAAAACTTAGCACATCTTAAACAAGAATAAACGGTTAACGTTAACAGAGTTTCACACTTAAAAACAGTAGTAAAGTAACTAACCTAACATCCAACAACCGTAACTTATTCCAACACTTTGTTCCACATGTTCTACATA
>JABUQX010113270.1:5000-15000 GCA_015478945.1 Trachelipus rathkii
TCCGAGTTGACGCCTTAAACTGAGTGATAGTGATTGTAGAATAGCTACCTTGTTAGTAGGGAATTTTGTTGTAAATCAATTTTTTTGAATAAAATAGTCACAGTTTTTTAGGGTCGTGTCGCAATCCAATTTTAAGATCAAATCCTTGCTAATCTCGTTATAGAAAATATGGTACCTATATTATTGTCGACTATTTATATTGTATTTTGCATATAATAATAATAATAATAATAATAATAATAATAATAATAATAATAATAATAATAATAATAATAATTAATAATAATAATTTTTAAATCAAAATAAAATATGAATTTAAGTATTATATAAAAAATATTGTTAAACTACAAAAAATTTAATGATGAAATAAAAAATGAATAGTTAATCTAGCATGTAGAATTATAGAAACTGATTAATATATAGCTTTTCTTCCTAAGAATCTTTTATTATTAAAAGCAGTATAGAAAAGTACTAGTACAACTAGATCAACCTACATCAGAGATTGTTGAAGTTGTATGTAAAGTCCTTGAAGGTAGAATCCTCAGGGACTTTAAATTTCAACATTCTCTGATGTGGTTGGACTTAAAGTCCCTGAAGATAAGATCCTCAGCCCTTATTATCTGTAATGATGTATAATCAATTTATGGAATGCCCTCCTCCCTCCCTCCTTTCGTTTTCTGATCCAAATCTTCCGGTGGCTGTTGGAGCAGTTTGGGAAGATTTATATTCACAAGTTGAATGGCTAGAGACTGGGATTTAACTCTTTCAATTAATAATATAAAGTGTATCGTCCTAAGAAGACATTCTCGATGTACCGGATATAAATGATCCTCTTCAGGTAACCATATATGTGAAAGATCAAATACACAGCCTCAACCAAATAAATTTCTTGCTTTATATTTTGATCAAAGGTTAATTAACTTGGAAGATATATATATGTTGAATATATTAAATTTAAAGCGGAGAAAGCGATGGAACTCATAAAATATTTGGGAAATGAGAATTGGGGAGTAGATTGAAGAATTGTATTACACCTTTATAAACTTATCATGCGGTCAATAATATATTTATTTTTGCTTTCCTCTCAAAGCTCAAAGACCATTGCACAAATCCTCTTTAGCTAACAATTCGAGCTCTCTGTTGTGGCAGAGTTCGCTAACAATAGACTGACTGTTGGAGCTCTCTGTTGTGGCAGAGTAAACTTCTTGGAAGCTGATGCTCAAAAAATGAAAATCGAAAGTAAAATGAAAAATATCTGAGCCTTAACATTTAAATGCAGATTAATAATATATGATCATCCAATTCGATATTCTTATTAATATTATGCCCTTCAATGTTCATATGATTTAACTTCCAGGTAGATTAAAATTCTGTGAAGACTTAACTTTGTCTCAATTCTAACTCTCAATTGACATTGCTCTTACTTACCCCTTAACATATAATTATAAGTTAAGTAATGCTTACTTTTATTGTAGTTTAAATGTCATGTGCAATAAGTGACACAGCGTCTATAATGCTTACTTCATTTCATTAGAAGTCCTTAGAGATAATTCATCATTGTTTTCAAACTCTTCACTATGGTGTCTGTTACAAATTGTTCTCAGAAGGATGGATTCACTAACTGGTCATGCTTTTAAATGATGAATTATCATCTCAAATGATGTTCTTAACTTAGAGTACTGTATTTGCAGCATAAGTGTAAGCAAATATACAGATCTCATATACATTTAAATTCAAACTTGCATCAAACTTGCATCAAGGTTGCTATGTTTACAGATTCTCTATACCAAACGTTATTTATCAAACACATGTGTTAATTACTGAGTTGAGTGACAAGAAAAAAATATTATATTTCAGAACATATGGAAATAGTACTTGATGATTGAGTAGAGTAGATACTGCAGCAAAGGAATTTTGTGTGTTATGCATACCTGCTACAATTATAAACTTTTAAAAATTGATTTTAAAATATGTATAAAAATGTCAAGACATTTCGAATCAGTTAAGAGGTAATTTGTTAGTTGTCAAACCTTTTTTTTCTCTGATTCAAGAGTGATCTAGTATGTATGATAATGGTAAAAGAATACAAATTGTGTTTTATTAGCTAGACCTTTACTTGATTGTGCATCTTGTAATCCAGTGATTCACATTTTTATGAATGTTCAAGTCAAAACTCAATTGTTTAAATAAGACAAATTTTTTTTTTTTTTTTTTTTTTTTAAAGAGATAAATATTACTATAAATATTTTAATAATTTTTTGGGTTTTAATTTGAAATATATTTTGCTTAGAACTTTTCTGAATGTTTTTTTTTTCTTTATTTTCTTGGAAATGTTAATTTATTTTACTTCCTTTGATGCCTTTTTATAATAGAATTTTTGCACCAGTCAGGTTAGTTGCACGTTTAATTACAAAGGTTTACAAGCACTGTATGTAATTAGCAAAATTAATTAATTTTCAAATGAATTTGATTAATAAATTAAATATAAAATGAAAACTTTCAACTTGTTGGAAAATTATGTCATGGAAACTAAATTGGAAAATGAAACTTTCTATTTAACTTGTTGTAAAATTATTTCTGGGAAAGAATTGTAACTTATAACTAATATTACTCAAAATTTAGCTCATTTGTCCTTAGCCTAACTTGTATTTAGATTTTAGTTTAGTGCACAAACGTTGATGAAAAATTGGTAAGAAAAAACATTGTTAAAGTGAATTTAGGCTTACGTCACTTGTTGCTGGAGTCATCTAAATTTGGCAGAGTCTGAGTCCAAAAAGGAATTGACTGAGTCCCCAAATTTTGAACTCGGTAAATCACTAAAAAAAAGTTTCAATAAAATATTTCCTTTTAGGCTTAATAGTTTTTTTCAAGCGTTTTTCATAAATAATAAAAAAATTAAGACATAAACATAACTTGAGATCTGTTTTTCCAAAGTTTCTAGGTTTTCAAGGCAGGGGAACTTTGGAACTTTCAAAATGATTAAATTTGCTCTTTGGGAAGTAAAGCTTAACGAACATCAGAAAAGTATCATTGGCTTGTATTTAAGGTTCTTGTACTTTATATAATCTCCAAGAATGTTCCAACCCTGTATAATCTCTCCAAGAATGTTCCAACCCTTTATGTAATATCTCCAAGAATTGTTCCAACCCTTTATATCTCCAGAAATGTTTCAACTCTTTATATAATATCTCCAAGAATGTTTCAACCCTGAATATAATCTCCTCCAAGAAATGTTCCAGACGCCTTTATATAATCTTCAGAATGTTCCAACCTTTATGTAATATCTCCAAGAATGTTCCAACCCTTTATATCCCCAGAAATATTTCAACTCTTTATATAATATCTCCAAGAATGTTTCAACCCTGAATATAATCTCTCCAAGAATGTTCCAACCCTTTATATAATCTTCAGGAATGTTCCAACCCTTTATGTAATATCTCCAAGAATGTTCCAACCATTTATATCTCCAGGAATGTTCCAAACCTTTATATAATATCTCTAAGAATGTTTCAACCCTTAATATAATCTCTTCAAGAATATTCCAACCCTTTATATAATCTCCAGGAATGTTCCAACCCTTTATGTAATATCTCCAAGAATGTTCCAACCCTTTATATCCCCAGAAATATTTCAACTCTTTATATAATATCTCCAAGAATGTTTCAACCCTGAATATAATCTCTCCAAGAATGTTCCAACCCTTTATATAATCTTCAGGAATGTTCCAACCCTTTATGTAATATCTCCAAGAATGTTCCAACCCTTTATATGTCCAGAAATGTTTCAACTCTTTATATAATATCTCTAAGAATGTTTCAACCCTGAATATAATCTCTCCAAGAATATTCTAACCCTTTATATAATCTTCAGGAATGTTCCAACCCTTTATGTAATATCTCCAAGAATGTTCCAACCCTTTATATCTCCAGGAATGTTCCAACCCTTTATATAATATCTCCAAGAATGTTTCAATCCTTAATATAATCTCTCCAAGAATATTCTAACCCTTTTTATAATCTCACCAAGAATGTTCCAAAACTTTATGATAATTTTTGAAATAGTTGGATGTGAAATAAAGAAACCCCAAAATCTTATAGAAATTTTTCAACAATCTTTGCGTGTTCCTTCCGCCCACTTTATGATCAAGCTTTGAGAGGTTATGCTAACAGATATTGAGGAGCAAAATTCAATCGTTAATAATAATAATAATAATAATAATAATAATAATAATAATAATAATAATAATAATAATAATAATAATAATAATAAAGAAAAGAAGAAGTGTAATAATAATAATAATAATAATAATAATAATAATAATAATAATAATAATAATAATAATAATAATAATAATAATTATTACTATTTCGACGCTTCAAGTAAATTATAATTATAATTTACTTTATGCACGGAAATATAATATTGTCATATTTTATTTGGCTCATGTCACGCACGCACGCCATTTGTTACTATAATTAATAATAATAATAATAATAATAATAATAATAACAATAATAGTTTTTACTTTTTGAAGAAAGGCTTTGATTAAATGAGAGTTGTGACGTAAAGCGTGGCAAGGCTTTCATTCTATTACCTTAGCCTAAATCTATCGTGGCTCAACGGTAGCACGACTGGGCTACGATGTTTAGGTACTAAGGTTCTATCCCTGTGTACGGATCCTAGGTATAAATTACTTGTTTAAGTTCCCCAATAAAATGACAAACTCAAATAAGTTTTTGCTCCTACTATCGTCATTATCCCGGATACTTTATTATATATGATTAATAATATATATATTATATATATATATATATTATATATATATATATAATATATATATATATATATATATATTATATATATTATATAATACCCGGTATATATATATATATATATAATATATATTATATATATATATATATGATATATATTATTATATATTATATATATATAGTATATATATATATATATATATATATATATATATATATATATATTTATATTATAATATATATATATTTATAATAGTATATTAATATATATATATATATATATATATATATATATATATATATAAATATATTATATATATTATATTATATAAGGTTATATATTATATATATATATATATATATATATATATATATATATATATATATATATATATATATACTATATATATATATATATATAATATCATATATATAATATATATATATGAGACGACTTGAGAATTTTATGACGATTAATTGAAAAAGTATATTTTTATAAATTTAACAAATTTATAATAAGGAAGAATTAAATTGTGTTCACTTCATTCTTATTTAAATGTATAAATACATTAAGAACCGCATTAATACATAGAAAGTTTTCCTGTTATTCATTAACATCTTGGTTTTGTATAATAATAATAATAATAATAATAATAATAATATAATAATAATAATAATAATATAATTTCTCCTGATTAATAATAATGATTTATTTAATATTAAAATCATTCATGTTACTTATATTTCAGCAATATTTTATGTAATTTTAATACCGTATATATAGTAAATATCTTCAAAACATTTATTTTAACCCTAGAGTGATCCAATGTCAAATCTGTAACTAGAACGATCTTCTGGGGTGTGCGGCACCCCTATTTTTAAAATATAATTAAAAATATTAAATACTTCAAAAAGTATAAAAAGGTAAATATAAACTCAATTTCATTTTTTAAAGAATAGTTTTTAATTAGTTTTTTGAATATAAAAATAATGGAAATTAACGCTTTAAATTTGTAATTCAAAAAAAGGATGTAAAAAAAATAAAATTTTTCTATAGGTGATTGAAAAAAAAAAATAAAAATAAATTTTCTTTAGAAATTATTAATTTTTTTATCCAGTATTTCAGCCATAAGGTTCTTCTACAATTTCCGCCATCTTCCCGAAAAAATGGACCTAGCAATCTGAAAAATTTATATATGTATATATAGGTAAAAATTTGGAAACGTAAAAACTATCAATTTTTCAAAAAATATCTATTTTCTATTTATTTTTGTATTTTTACTTTTGTTCAAATAATTTTTCTTGTACTAAAAGACATGCTGAGTCCGAATATCGGATTTGATTTACAGATATATCGATATATCGATAAATTGATATATCGATGTATCGATATATCGATATATCTGTAAATCAAATCAGATATTCAGATTCAACAAGACATGCTGAGTCCGAATATTGGATTTGATTTACAGATATATCGATATATCGATAAATCGATATATCGATAAATCGATATATCCGTAAATCAAGTAAAATATTGATTATCTATGTATTGATATATCGATATATCTGTAAATCAAATCAGATATTCAGATTCAACAAGACATGCTGCGTCCGAATATTGGATTTGATTTACAGATATATCGATATATCGATAAATCGATATATCGATTTATCGATATATCTGTAAATCAAGTAAAATATTCGGACTCAGCATTTCTTGTAGTTCTAGAATCAAAATTGAATATATATATCTATATATATTATATAGTACTATATATATATATATATATATAATATATATATATATATATATATATATATATATATAATTATATATATATATATTATAATATAATATATATATATATATATATATATATATATATATAGTATATATTATTATATATATATATATATTATATATATATTATATATATTTACCTCTGCAGTTAGCACATATTATAAAAGAATGATCTCTGCAAACACATCTATTGCAGTGAAGGCACCTCATCTGCGATTTTCTGTCAGATTTACGAGGACACAATTCGCATCTTTTTTGGGTTGGTTTTCCTCCTCTAACTTGTTGCTGATTCGGTGCCTCTTCCTGAGCAGGATTCGGTGCCTCTGGCTGAGCAGGAATCGGTGCCCTTCTTTCATCTCCAGGTTCCGGAAAACAGCATGTTATAACATTTTTTACAGATCTCTTTAGATTTGGAATTGCTAATCTTTCTCTAGCTTTTGTTCTTATTAGATCTTCAGCTAGTTTCATCATAAATTCTTTGCGTGGGGTTAATCTTTGACCAAGTGATTTTTGATTTCTTGTGTAAATGGTATGTGCGTTAACTATGCCAGCATTTATTATTCCGTAGAATAAACATTGAGGCCATCTATTGGTTTTCCTGCTACATGAATATAAAGAGCATTTTTCATCTAGAGTATCAACAGCACCTTTAGTTTTATTGTAAAACGTAATTATTTCTGGCTTGCCGTTTTCAGCCAAACTTGCACTATGGTGTTCGGTTGAAAAAAGTACCACAACCTTAGATTTCGTGGCTTTATATGAAACAAGAGTACTTTCTTTATCAAAAAGGAAAGCTGAACTCTTGACCTTACGATCTTTCAGATCATATAATTTCTCAGGAATATAAGGTTTCCTCCTAATAGTTCCACACAATGATATGTTCTCCTCTAGAAGCATGTGTCCTAGTCGATAAGTTATGAACCAATTGTCCGTTGTTACGGTCCTGCCGCTTTTATAAAAAGGTCTCAAGAGCTCTAGGACGAAGTACTCTCCTAGGTGTATTCCCTTCGGAGGATTAGTATTCGATCCTAAATAAGGAATCGAATTGAGAACATATCCACTATCAACGTCACAAACCATAACTAATTTTATTCCGTACTTGGATGGTTTATTAGGAATATATTGTCTAAATCCACAACGACCTCGAAAACCCAGAAGTTGTTCGTCGACTGTTAAATGTGTTCCGGGTGTATAATTTTCTTTACACTTTGAAATAAAATCATTCCACAAATCTCTAATATGTGTGAAATTATCGTTTTTTATTCTATCTTTGCGGGTTCTTATGTTATCGAATCGCAAACACCTTATGAGGAAAAGAAATCGTTGTTCTGACATGGGTGCTCTGTAAAGATTACAACCATAGCGCTCGCTCCACATCTCACTGGTATTCAGATGATTATCCTTTTTTGCACCACTAAGAATTAGTATTCCAAACAATGCCCTTAGATCTGAAAGTGTAATATGGCTAACTCTATGTACTTCTGGCATTTCACTATTTGTTCTTTTTCTGTAGTAACTTTTTACCATATCAATGAATATGTTGGTATTTTCAATTATCCTAGAGAGAAACTTCTCGTCAAAAAACAAATCGAAATGTTCTAAAAGACTTGCAGCATTTTTGCTTCTGCTTGATGGGCCAGAAATGTGAGGTGTGAGAGGAGGACGCCTTTGGACGCTTCTTCGTCCACGACTATTAGTAGACCAAATGTGATCGTTTTTTCCTCTAAGAGTATTACCTTCTAATTCCAATATTGTCCCTTGTTCTTCTGTAGGGTGCCTCCCACTTGTGTCAGAGGAAGATTTTGTAGGCTTTTCTTGACTCGGTGTTACTCGTATTCTTTTAGAAGGTGGTTCCGGTGCTTTGGTGGGTGTTGATGTTACTAATAGGTTCTCATCCAACTCTATTGTTTCTTCATCTAAATCATGTCCAATAATATCAAAATCATCTAATAAATAGATGTTTTCGTTTTCTTCTTCTCTCGCAATATCAAGCTGGAATAATTCTTTTGTTACCACAGCGACATCTTCTGTACGTTCTTCTTCCTTTTCTAATTCCAGCAAATCTTGAAAATCTAAATTAGTTCCACTTTCATCAAAGATTTTTGAAGTTTCATCAAGAAACATAATAATACTTTCATCTGACCGCAATATTCTAGATGTGGTTGGGTCTTTTGAAAATTGGTCCATTTTTTATATAAATTTATAAAAACAAAATTTCCAATAGTATTAATATATATATATATTATATATATATATATATATATATAAATATATATATAGTTATATATATATATATATATATATATTTATATAATATATATATATATATATATATATATATATATATATATATATATATATATATATATATATATATAATATATATATATATATATATATATTATATATATATATATATATATATATATATATATATATATATATATATAATATATTATATAACTTGGGAATAAACTTATAAACATCTCTATAATAATCTACTGGAGGCACGAGAGAGAGAGAGAGAGAGAGAGACGAGAAGAGGGGAGAGAGAGGAGGAGAGAGAGAGAGAGAGGAGAGAGATGAGAGAGAGGAGAGAGAGAGACAGAGAGAGAGAGACAGGAGAGAAGAGAGAGAGAAAGAAAGATAAGCAAAGAAAGATGAGAAAGAAAGACAAGAAAGAAAGAGGAGAGAGAGGAGAGAAGAGGCAGAGAGAGAAGAGAGAGAGAGAGAGAGAGAGAGAGAGAGAGAGAGAGAGAGAGAGAGAGAGAGAGAGAGAGAGAGATTATTCTGAGACGTAGAAAATAAACTTTTCACTTTCACTTATAACTTTACAGGGGTGCTCGACACCCCAAATTTGCTATATCTCAAATAATATCACATCAGAGAGCAAAATGCGACCACACCCCCCCACAGCTGTTCAAACACTGAATTATCATACCATAATAAGGCAATTTTATAGCAACGGGTTCGCTCAGCGTTCAAATATGTCTTACCCCAGCACCCTTTTGGGGTGCCGGACACCCCTGGGGATTACTCCAGGGTTAAAATTGTTATAAGGAAAATGATAGATTGAATGAAGCAAGAATAGAATTTATGTAATTAGAGGTCATATTATTATACATTTAAATCTATCACTAATTAGAAATACTTTAGATAAGAAAAAATGTAATTGTCATTTCATGAGTGTTGTGGAGTACCGAAATGTAGGGTGAATTGCAGCAAGGAAAAAATTATACTTATTATTATTTGCTGTCGATGCCATTTGCTTCATTGAGATTTGATTCTTTTACATACCTTCACACATTCGGATTTTATTGATCGTTTCGTCGAACATTCGCATGTGTGGATGGGTCATTTTGTCCAGAGTTCGTTATTCGGCTTGGTTTGCCAATATAGTGAGGTCATGACACGCGGAGTTTGT
>JABUQX010113271.1:0-5000 GCA_015478945.1 Trachelipus rathkii
TCAATATTCTTGCATAAAAATTCCGTTATAGTAAGGGATAACTCACCTAAAAATGGCTGCAGGAGTTACACAGGCAGGATTCCAGGACAATTACCTTGCTTTTTACACTCTTTGCCACTAGTTCTCAATGATGCCATATTTGGACAAAGAGACGTTAAAAATATCCATATGCAAACAAATCGTAGGTCATTTAATCACTCCGATCAAGCTATTTCAAATATAAGGAATACTAAAGTATATTTTTTAGGACTACACACAAATTTATTCAGGATGTAATTTACGGGATAGAATAGCCGGAAACATATGCTTTCCAAAAATTTTTTGAACAAAGACGGCTCTCATTTCGTATTGCAGTGATCATTCAAAACCTGCATGCTTAGAAACACGGAAAGTTCTTGAAAAATTGCTAAAAATATTAAAATTTTTTGTTGATTGTACAAACAATTTATTGAGCCACAAGGATCAATGGCATCGCATAATCCCAAATATGAAAGTGATTTGCAGTTTTTTGAAAAGAGTTTTCCGAAAAGCAGAACTAACAGGAACCATATTTAGTGATTGGAACAATCTTGTCAGTATAGGGTGTTCCAGCTACTAAAAAGATTCAGCATCCTGGTTTAATGATAAAAAACTTATAATTGCTACCTTATCTTGATCCACGCTTAAAACTACTTCCTTGAGGATGATATCAACAATAAAAAAGTGGAAGATATTCTTAAACAATGGATGTGCGAAGATATATTTGTATAAAGAAAAGAAAACGGTTTCCACTACCTTGAACAAATCTTCAGATTCTTCTCATTTATCAACAGTATATGGCGAAAATATGATACTGAAGATAATAGTTTTAACTTCAGTTTGAAAGCTGTTTTTCGATTTAAAGAGAAAAAGACTTTCTTTAAAAAAAAAAAAAAACCACGCCCCCCAAAAGAAACTCATTCCTAAGGGGAAAGACACATATATTGAAAAAATTGAAGAGTGTTATAAAAAGTAGCAATCAGACAATATAAAGATATGAACACTTAATTAAAATTCAGAAAGTCACCTTACAATGGTGTCTCGAAATAAAGGCACCTTTCAGCATTTGGTGTCCTTTGCTAGAAAATATTTAAGCTCTTCCCCCTTTTCCGTGAAAATTTATTCTCCTAAAAAAAATCGGATGCACTCAGAAACGGGAAAAATGTTAGTTTTTGCACTACTTTAGAGTCTGCTTTGACTACCATAATAATGATAATTTGGCTTCAAGATCTTACTTTAAGTAAATTAAAGAAGGATTTTTTTTAAAACAAAAATGACAAAAATTGTTCATTTATTGTAAGATTCTTTAATTTGCTATTATTTTTCAGTGGTTAAATAAATGAAAGGTAATTAACTAATTATTTCTTTAGCAAAGATAAAATATAAGAGAATTTTATAACATTAATTTATAAGGTTTTAAATATCTAAAATTAGTTGATTTAGCAAAATTATTCATATATATATATATCGATATATTATATATATTATATATATTATATATATATATATATATATATATATATATTATATATATATATATATTATATATATATATTATAATATCAACGAATTGGTGAATGGAATAATCGGAATCGGAATCGGAATAGGAATCGGCACTTTTGATACGTATCGGTAATCGGAATCTGCCATCGGCTGGAATTTGAACGTCCATCACTAATATACTATATATATATTATATATATATATCCATTATATATTATGTATTATATATTTTTATATATATATATATATATATAATATATATATATATATATATATATATATATATATATATATATATATATATATATATATATATATATATAATATATATATATATTTTAAAAGAATTTTTTTAGTTTTGACTTTTGCTTTTGATACCAAATTGATCTGTAAATCAATTCTCTTGCCATTCATAAAGTTTTGTATTGAATAAAATTTCTATGTCAAATTCTTTTCACCCATTTCTTTCACTAATATTTTTGTTTATAAATAAATACTGTACATAAAATATCGAAAAATGACTTATATAGGACAGATAATATACAAAATAAATTTTATTTTAAAAATTTAAAAGATATTTATATACTTTTAGGAGAGAATTCACACTTATAAATTTTTTGACTCGCTTGTTGAAAACAATTTTGACACGTGATATTTTATCGTAATGTGACCTAGTCTTTACATCTCAAAGTGGTACATTAATTGGTTTGCATGACACTCTTTTTCAATACTATAACATAAAACATGTTTACTTTCTAAATTCTTTAAATTCATAAGAAATTTTAGTTGCAAATCAATAAATAAGTAAACATATTTTATACTTGATAGCGAGTACAAATTTCTAAAGGCGTACAACATAATATATTATATATATATATATAAATATATTATATATATATTATATATATATATATATTATATATATATATATATATATAAATATATATATATTACATCATATATATAATATATATATATATATATATTATATATATATTATAATATATATTATTAATATATATATTCTATATTATTTAATAATATATAATATATAAATAATTATATAATATATTGATATAAATATATAAATATATATTATATAATATATATATATATATTATATAATATATATAATATATATATATATATTATATATATAAATATATATATATATATATATATTATATATATATATATATTATTATTAAATTAAATATATATAATATACTATAAATATATAATATATATATATATATATATTTATATATATATATATATATTATATATATTATATATAATACTAATTATATATATATATATATATATATAATATATATATAATGTTTTCGTTGTTGTGGGTGTGTGTGTGTGTGATGTAGGTTTTGCACAGCCGGGGCTTTTTTATCAACTTTACAACATCCGCGGCTTTACTCTTTAACTCTTGCATCCGTGGCACCACCTCTCTAACTCTAGCCCTAACTTTTGCTCCTGTCTGAGACCCAGATAGCTAAGATTCTTTCCTCTAACTCGTTTCAATATGTCAACTATCCTTATTTCTAAATTTCGTCTAAAAGGGTGGAGTAGCGTGCCTATTTAACATGAACCTCCTGTAACACGTCTCGTGATCTCGAATCTCCTAAATTTCGCATGGTTCTTGGCATTAAATTTTTCTCCCTATCTACTACAATTAATCTTCGTGCTTCTGCGCTAACTGGCTCTCCTAACAGAAACAATTTTCACCGCCTTCTTTTGAATATCTTACTATTCCTCACGAGACTGTTATATCTTCACATCAACATATGAGGTCACTATTTAGGGATTTCAATGTCAATAACACTGAATGGTTTGGGGCTCTCATGACCATTTAAGGTGGGGGGAAGGCCGAATCATGTCAGCATTCTCGAACGATACTGGAGAACCTAATTAAGAACCCACGCCAATTCCGGATCGTCAACAATTCTTGAACACACTTGACCTATGTTTCACCACTAAGCTTTCTCTCTTAAAATACACCACTTTCGCTCCTATCGGTAAATTTAACAACTTAATATCTCTTAATTTTAATACTTTCTCTCCAAACAGCTCCATCCTGCCTACCGTTTTTTCCTGGCACTTTGATCGGGGATTGGGGGGCCTGCGTCGCTTCTATGCTAACTATAATTGGAAAAACTGCTTTGTCGCTGTGACGCCTTCGACTTCTGCCATAAGGTGGACGCTGTAGTCGTAATTGATCCGGGTGTACGGTTCATTCTTCTTCGAACTAAATCTTTCCTCCTCATCAATCCATGGTTGCGATCGTTCTTGTTCTCTGCCATTCAGGCTAGAGACAGTGCTACGGGGGTGGAAAATTCTCGTTCTCCATCACTCTTGCTAATTTTCATTCTGCCAGAAATCTCGTTGCAGGGATCCTCTTCGACGAGCAAAGCGAGCTTTCATCAAACAAGTCGCTAACCTCCTTGGTGTCCTCTGACGAAAATCTTTCTGGCCTTGCTAAAAACATCTCTAAAACTTCTGTAACTCGTCTTTCCTCCTCTTATTCGCTCTGACTGTTCTGGTTGCTAATTCTCAAGCTGAAAAGGCAATCCTTGCGCCTCCTATTTTACTCTACTAACCCTGGACGACTTGGCATTCCCATCCTCCTCTTCTCCTCTCAGGTTTTTTCTAACTTTGCTGTATTGCATACGATTCGGGTACCATGGCTGCTGAAACTCTACGAACGTTAGGAAGGCGGGTGGCCGGATGGCATCATCCCGAGTTTTGAGGATGTGCTTCCGGCTGACCTCGCCCTCGTTCACTTTAATTTCTATGTCTCAATACTAAACTTTCCCTCAGTGTTGGAAGCACGCAGATGCCAACCGATTCCGAAAAAAGGTAGCCCCTCTGATCCTTAACTATCGCCCTATTACTCTCACTTGTATTCTATTAAGATCTTTGAACCTTCTCACTCTCATTTCTTAATTCATCTGGAATCTCATTCAATTCTTTCCGATCGCCAGTATGGCTTTCGCCGCTCGAGTCTACTGGCGATATACTTTCTATCTTATGATTTATGGTTTTCCGCCCTTAAGGACTACGGGGAGACTTGCGTAGGGGCGCTTGACATATCCAGCATTGACCTGGGAATGGCACGCGTCACTGCTCTCTCAAGCTCCATTCCTTTGGGTTTCCTCCTTCACTTTGCTTTACTTATGTCCTAGTTTTCTCTTCACTCGCTCAATGTCGGTCTGTTGAGGGGCGCTTCTTCTTCTTCTTCTGCTTTAATTGTTGGTTGTTCCTCACGGTTCTGTCTTATCTCCTACTTTAATTCTTACTTTTCATTAATGATCTTTCTCACCTGCACATCTAACTTATCCACTCATATGCCGAATGACTCGACCCTTCATTCTTCAACTCATTTCAATTCTGCTCTCTTTTACTTTAGAATTTGCTCTCGTCTTAATCTTACCGATTACTATTCTTGCTGATCTGGATAGGATTTC
>JABUQX010113271.1:7500-42583 GCA_015478945.1 Trachelipus rathkii
TTACGGCCATCGCAGCTGATACCGCCCCACAATTTCCTCTGAAGTTCTACAACGCATTGGATAGCTTAAAAAATAACAAACACATCGTAATCTCCAGAGCAGATAAAGGTAATAATATAGTTATCATGAACACACAAGACTACCATACAAAATGTTACACTTTATTAAATACCCACACTTATGCAAAACTCACAAAAAATCCTCATACCACTTCTCAAACCACTTTTAACTCTACACTTAACACTATACTCAAAAATCAACCCCTTTGCAAACAACTCAAAGCCTACATGACCAACATATCACAATTCTACGGAGTACCAAAAACACACAAACAAAATATACCTTTACGTCCCATCATTTCCAATATAAACAGCAATACATACAAACTCTCACAATGGCTATCTACACAACTTAAACCTTTACTTGGCACTATTTCTAACTCCCATCTTAAAAATACAGAAGATTTCATCAACAAAACCTCTTCCCTCAACACTAAAACTCACACTTTTGTCAGCTATGACGTTATCTCCCTATTCACTTCTGTCCCAGTCCCACATCTTCTTGAACTCTTAACTAAATACATATCCGACAACAATATCATTCTCTCACATCCGTTTCCCATCCTAAAACAACTCATCTTATTTACTTTACAACACAACTATTTTCAATTTGACCAACACTTTTACAAACCTGTCACCCAGTCACCCATGCTCAGTAACATATACATGGAACTTCTCGAACATTACTACATTCTACCCCATACACTACTCACAGGTTGTGTTTGGCTCAGATATGTTGACGACATATTCGCTGCCGTCCCAAACACAACCACCCCTCAAAACATTCTAAATTTCATAAACACCATACACACAGATATACAATTCACAATGGAAACCTCCTCCCACAACACTATTCCCTTTTTAGACACACTCATACTAACCGACCACAACACCAAACCCTCATTCACCGTATATAGAAAACCCACTTCCAACCCTACATACATTCATTGGTACTCCTCAAATACAAAAAACACAAAACAAGCCACACTTTTCCGCTTTATATCTTACGTGCCTTCAAAATTTTGCTTCTCCCACCCTTTAAAAAAGAAACAGATCTGATCAAAACACCTTCCAAAAACTAAAATATCCCCAATATAATGACACAATGCCTATCAAATGAATGCAAAAAAATACTACACAACAAATACAACCCAAAGTAAAACAAAAACATATATACCTAACCTACATTAACACAGCATCAATAAAAAATTCTACCACAAAAATTACAGATCCCTATCAAACATATATTCTAATCAAAAAAGTATAAACCCCCCAACAACAGTCAAAATCCCCCGCTGCCTAAAAAAAATACCTTGCTACAATTGTAACAATATTATTATTGGGAAACATATAAGACTTATCCCGCAGAAACAACAAATAAACACGACCTAGAACACCAATACCTCTATCCCACACAAGATTCACTCAAATCAATCAAATACAATTAATAACTACCCCATTAGCAAATCATGACTTGCCACCCCAAAAGAAAAATTACAGAGCTTCTGCCTATTCAATTTTCCCAAATTATACACCGCTGCTCTGGTGATTACAGATTAGACACTAATACAATAATTTCATGCAATGTCACGCTTTACTAACACTACCTTAAAGAATATAATCGTAAATAATAAAAAAAATTTCTTTGGTCTCATTGTTAATAAATATTACTTGAAAAAGGACAAAGTTGTCGAAAATTTGTAATCAAAATTTCAAATGTTTTAATTTATTAAAGTGTTTTTAATGTAGCTATTGTCATATGTAACCTTCAAGCAACACAGGGTATCATACCAACATACATAAATATAAGCGAGCCTAGCTTAATATTACAGTGATATATATATATATATATATTTACTATATTATATAATATATATAATATTATATAATATATATTATTTATATATATATATCATATATATATAATATATATATATATACATACTTACAGTAACTATTATCAAGTTATACACTTGAAATTTAAAAAAAAAATTGATATTAAAAACAAAATCTCACATAACAAGGATAAAGAATATTCAAAACTTAAAATGAAACATCTACAACTGGTTCTTCGCCCAAACCATCAAAAATATTGAATATATTGAGCACTTAGATGAGTGAAGTCTGAGTTAAGAGTAGCAAAATTAAGTCAATTGAAGGTGATAAATTTTTGAAGCGAATCTTTATAATTTAATAAATTATAAATAATGAAGTATGAAATACCTAAAATTTTTAATGTTTCAAATACCATTTGTCAATATGTCAAGTCCCATAAATAATTTATCCTTTAATGATATTATTCAAAATTATATAATTTTCTTAAGATTAACGGCAGTGGTTCCAAACATGGAATCTTCGGAACCTTAAGGGGAAATAGATGCAGCAAGGGAGGCAGGAGCAGCTCATGGGGTCTTCACTAATTACCTGAAACGTATTTAAATTTCAATTCACAAGGTGGTAGAGTGCTTCTTAATAAATTTTTCAAGTTCATTCTTTTCTCAAAACTCTCGAGATTCCAAACACCAAAACATATTTAGCACAAGGAGATCTCCAACATATTTTCTGGAATGAAAAAAGTCATTTGCCGAGTTAAGTTGGGGGTTGAATAAATTGGCCTAATAAAGGGGGAGGGGAGATGAGCAACCCCCAGAAATTTGTTAAGTTATTAAAATTCATAATAGACTTGCTGAATTTTCAGATAAAGGGGCCAAGGTCCATTCCCTGAAAAATCCTCTAGTAACTGCCAATCACTTCTAGATTCCCAGTTGCATTTTGGGAAGCCCTCACACTAATTGTACTATTCATTGAAGATAATTCTGATTCGCCATTATTAGAAGCCTCCTTTATTATCACTGGTGGATGCCAATATTTATCAGAGATCTCTTTAGCTACAACTACACTTATATTGGGCTTTAGGAATTTAAACCCAAGTCTTTCGTCTCTCCAACTTAAAATGCATAAAAAAAATAAGGTCATCGTTGAAGTTTCCATATCTATGTCTGCAATTCTTAATAAATTAAAGTCGATTGTCACATTGGTTGATTGAGGAGAAGGAGGTACCAATTTATATATATATATATATATATTATTTTTAAAATTTCTGTAGATATTCTTTTATATATATATATGTGTATAATATATAGTATTATTTTTAAATCTCTGTATATATATATATTATATATATATATATATATAGGTTATATATATTATTATATATATATATATTATATAAATATTAATATATTATATATAGAATATATATATTATATATTAGTATGTATATATATTATAATTATATATATGTAGTATTATATATTATATATATATATATATATATATTATATATATATATATATATATATTATATATTATATATATATATATATATAGTATATATTTATATATGTGTGTGTGTGTGTCGTACTATACTAATAATTATATATATTATATATGATATATATAGTATATATATAAATATATATATAGATATATATATATATTATTTATATATATAGTATATATTTATATAAGTATTATATATTATTTTTTTTTTTTTTTTTTTTGAAGTCCGCGTACAGGACACACCACGGCTCACAAAGCGGGCCACACACTGGGTTGAAAAGATCAACACAATGGGCGGGTCCTGGATCTTCAGTGAATGCAATTGTTAAACGTTCAAAAAAAGATTTTAAATAGAGAAACGAATATTCAGTTCAACTTAAAATAAACAAGAAACTAAAACAAGAAGGTGTATCCTTTGCAGTCTAGTATTACATTAACTAAAATCAAATATTAGGAGAATATCACGTTCTTGTAGAAACAAGAAAATAGCATTACTACTAAAATGGGGAGATTCGAAAAGATATGGGATAATCTTTTGGAAGGTGTATGGATCGTATAGTAGGAAAATAATCGGCGGCGAATAGATAGCTACAGCTGGGAACAAATCATGAGATATGGTCGAACAGATTTGGCGGGTAGACTTCGACAAAAATTTGCAAATGGGAGGGGGGTTCCGTAACATATAGTGACTGTGAGTGATATTAGTATGAGGAGGCGTGCAAGTATCACCGTATCGTGTACGCGTTTCTGTCGGGGGAGGATGACTCATCTCCCGCGATGATGGCGCTTTATATTTGCTCTAAGTTTCGCTCCTCTCTGATCATTCGTTCAGCGCTTTGCCAACAATAAGATCGGAAACTTGTCGGAGAGCAGGATATTACGTTTATGGGAGGTAGCCTTGTCGAATGGCATCCCGGAGAGGAACCTGGAACAACTCCGAAATGAAGGAGGTGGCCATTTTGGCCTGCCAGTCAGCGAATTCGTTGCCAGTTACCCCTACACTGAGAAGGGGTCCAACATAAAATAATTTGTTCTGCGGGATGGAGCACCGAAGAGAGAAGTGATTGCTGCATCAGCAGAATACCATTTGATGATAGGATTTGTTTATCTGCGGCGGTTGTTGGATAGAATTTGTATTTTGGGCATTTGGAATGAAGGGGTTTTATTCTGTTAGATGTTTATAACGGACAGTTTGGATGTCACTTGGTGTGAGGTGTAAAAAATGGGCTCGGATTACGGGTTAGGTTGTTGTGATAGTGCAGTGGTGGTATGTGTTATTTTAGCGGAGGCCCGTTCGTCTGATGGCGCAATCTGAAAATAAAATAACATATAAGATGTTGATCTTGGTTTTTTAAGGATTAAGAGAATTTCGAGAAGCGCAATTTCAAATTATATGCCAATTTTAATTCTGCTGTGAAAATTGACAGGCATGAGGGGGAGGGTATGGGGAAAAGGTTCTGCGGATACAGGTTAAGAAGACAGCCAGATGCCGCCCACACTGTTCCCGGTTTCTAGAGGCCAAATCAAGTGAATACTGGAGGAGTGAACTCCATCGATGAAAAAACTGTGAATGACGACAAGAATGAATGCCTTTAACAGGGCAGGCAGAATGAGCTTGATTTGGAGAGAAGCGTTCAGAGCCAAGCAAATGGTGGGAGCGGGGGAATATATCCAAGGTGTGTATCCTTCATCGGTATAGAAGAAAAGGGGCAGACAATTTGTAAAGGGATATTAAGCGAAAGTTAAAGGATGTTATGGGAACCGTAGTTCGCGAAGATGGCCAGTAATTAAGATTCTGAGGCACGGTCCTGCAGAAGTCGAGTGTCAGGGGCAGAACGGAGTTTTGGGTTTGGAAAAACACGAAGGTAACTTGGTACACATGATGTATTCTCTTCGAAGAGAGAGTGGCCATCACATTGAATTCAAGCTACAACTTCAAGGCTTACCCGAGGGGACGATCGGAAGCTCCAGTGGGAGATACGGATCGCCCTCGTTTTGTATGGGATCCAACAGAGTGGACAGCGTAGAGTAGGGGAGCTGAACCAGATACTACACAGCCATGTCACAGGGCTGTCGGACTCGATATCCTATGGGCGAATATAATAGATCGTAAAAGGGACTTGCGATCGAGCAAGTCGCGCGTATGCGAAACAGTCGAATGCTAGTGTGCGATTGGCCAATGATTTTGAGGGCGAGATGACGAAACAGGTCAAGCAGCATGACGATGACAGGTTGTTTTTTAGGTATTTAATAATGCTTCTCAAAGAAATGTTAAGTTGTCGTCTAGGATGAGCCCTATAGAGATTTGACCTGTGAAGTTACAGAATGGCGAACGCATAATAAGGTTAGGGTTTGCGTTCTACTAAAATCCTGGTTAAGTTGATGTCCCTTTTTTCCTTGAAGGTTACTGCTAAGGTTTTGGTGGGAGAAAAATGGAAGCCATGGGGAGTTACCCCATTGTGAAATATCTACTGCACAATAGGCACTAGTTTGAATGGTATTGCCGTTCGAGATAAAGGCAGCTTGGCACGGCATTATATAACACAAGGTAATCAACATAGAGAGAAAAAAAATTGATCCGGAGTGCGCTGGGGATAGGAAAGTAAACATGTCATTGAATCCTAAAAGAGCAACATAGTAGTACAGCTTAGAAGCACTACCGCTTGCGGAACGCCTTCATCCAGAGTAAAAGTGGCGTGACAGAAATAGAAAGAGGCACCGAACTTGATGGATCTGTTTGGACAAAAGACATTTTAATGAAAAAGGAGGGAAGATTGTCTAATTAGTCCGATTGCGGATTATGGAGTTTTTAAGGAGAATCTTCGGCCAGTTCTCCATGCGTTGGTATCCATAAGCTTTTTCAAGAATCAAAAGAAGACAACAAGAACCATCCCAACCAGTTTGAGAAGGCTTCCCCGATGTCATGGTCTAGTTTTAACAAGGGGTCCGCAGCCAAACGATTTATACGAAATGCCAAACTGAAGTTTGAAAAGGCTTGGCGACTCTCCAGAACAGGGAGAAAGCCACCCCTGAAACCATTTTCTCCCATTAATTTACAGGGTATGGCGGATCAGTGAAATTGGTACTTTGGAGTTATCCACCCAGCTTCGGATCTTTCTCCCAGGTTGTTGGGTAGGAATTACAAAAGCTGTAGTGCAAATAGGTTGGAAAAGACGATTCGATCCAGATTCTGTTATAATAGCGAAAAAAAACAAGCAAGAATGCTGATGCAGAGGGATGTATATGACGGAGACATAGAATATAACGATAATCAATGGTCCTGTGACCAAAGAGCATAACCGATCTTTGCTACTCTCGCCCAGTGCAGTTTGAATAGCTCTGCAAGTGTAAAAAGAAGCGGTTGTAGGTATGATCTTCCACTTATAAATATATATATATATATAATAATATATTATATATATTATATTATATATATATAATATATATATAGTCAGTATATATATATATATATAAATATATATATAATATAATAGTATATAATATATATATATATATATATATATATATATATATATAATATATTTATTTAATATATATAATATATATATATAGTATATATATTACGTATATATATTTATATAATATTATATATATTATATATATATAATGATTAGTATATATATATATATAGTATATATAATATATATATATATATATATAGTATATAGTATATTATATATATATGTATATATATAATATGATAATATATATATATATATATATTAGTATATATATATATATATAGTATATATATATATAGTATATTATATAATATATATATATATATATATATAATATATATACCATATATATATATATATAGTATATTGGTCACATCACGATGGGGTTCCGTCAATAACAGTAGTGACCAGATTCCCGAGTTCGTTTTAACAAATACAAAACAAAATAGAATAAACTGTATAAAATGTCTTGGGTTATGATTCACAATGTAGATTTCCACTTTCTCAAATACGAAGGCGTAGCGAAATCTACGAAGTCTTCTGATTCCAAAATTATTCCTGCGGTCGCAGATGGACTCCTCAAATATCAATGATCAATTACTTTCAGTTAAGTAAATTCCTTCCAATAAGTAATGATTCCTTAATCCAGATGAAAGTCCGTTCTCAATGTTACTAGACTCTCCTTAAACAAGTAATATTTCCAATAAGTCTCTCGAAGTTATGTAACGTTCCTTCAAATTGTTGTTATAAATCTTTCCTTGATTGCTATCTAATCTCTTGCAATGTTTCCTTCTGAATAATTACTAGACTTTCTAATCCTTGTGCAAAGAACTATATTCTTTAGTAATCTTCTAATCCAAATGATAATTATCAAATCTTAATCCTTCTGACTGCTTTAGTAAAGCCGTAATGAATTAGAACTTCTTCGACGATAAATATCACAAAATAATAGAAAAGTCTTCAACTGTGTAATATTCAGTTACTGATGAGATTCTCATAAACAATCGTAGAACCAATTATGGAACTCAACATAGAACCAATTATATAATCGAGAATGGAACCAGGTAATAGCTATTTTAATTCTATTTATGACTTTCCTTCGTATCCAAGATGCTGAGTGTAAAGTTATTTTATGAATCTTTTTTCCCATAAGACAATTTTATTTTCCAAATTAAAATTGTTCTTAAAAATTATTTTAAAATAAAAATCTTAATTAAATCTTTTTTAAATAAAAGTTGTATTTTAAATCTATCACTTTTGTAAATAAATATTTCTCCAATCCTTTCAAATATGGATATAATTTAATCCGCTTTGACCGTGTGAAGCTCGCATTTTATCTCCCATATTCCCTAATAGCATGAACACAGAGAGGAGAGAAGAGAGAGGCTTTTCTTTCACCTAAAACAATAGTCTTCTCATGCCTTGATCCTAGTTAGATAATCTGCGGCGGTGTTCTTCATAATACCTTTAACCGATTCCAACCTGAACTTGTATTTCTGCAAAAACAATGCCCACCTTCTTTTCTGCAAACTTATTGAACATAACGTACAAGTCCAGCTTGTAGAGTCAGTGGCTGATGGTCCGTCTGCAGGACAAACTCCTTCAATAAGATAATTACAGAACTAGCCGCATTCTTGTGTGCTGTGGGGATCCCTGTACATCCACTCCAAAAAAAAAAATCATTCTGGCTCTCACACAAATCATTCGACTTAGCCTTGTTAAACAACTTCTCCTTCATCATCATCATCATCGAGTTGGGCTACAAGCCACACTTCGTAGATCTGTACAATGTGGTTTGCAGATCAACATATTTTTCAATGTCACGAACGCCTTCTCTTGGGCTGTTTGCCATACTACTTTATTCGGTTGCTTATTTTTTGTCAGATCAGTTAACGGTGCAGCTATTGTTGAATAATTGGGTATAAAATTCCTGTAAAACCCTGTCAGTCCCAGGAATGATCTGACCCCTTTCTTGGTGCGTGGCCTCTCTGCGTCTCTGATCTTTTTGATATTATCGTCTTGTAGACCGACGACCCCTTCGGTCAGCTTATGGCCGAGAAACTCTAGGTCCCTAACGGCTATCTCGCAATTAGACGGTCTGAGAGTTGCGCCAACGTCCACCAGTCTATTTAACAGTTCTCTAATTTCGATTACGTGGTCCTCCCAGGTTTCTGTATGAACGATTATGTCGTCTAAGTAACTATCTGTACTCTTCATACCCCTGAGTATTTTCGCTCACGGCCTACCAAGAAGTGGCCGCCTGGTTTACTAACGAACCCGGCAATCTCCTGGAAATTCATAATGCCATCTGGCGTTAACAAAATGCTGTTTAGGTACGTCTCGCTACTCCTTACTTGGGATTTGCCAACGTAACCCTTTAACTGTAGGTTCAATCTTTGAAAAGTATTTAATCCCTTCGCGAACTTTGACGAAGAATCTCTTTCTGTCAGCACGTGTGCCATTGGGCTTCGGGGTTCGAATAACTTGACCGCTGGTTTAGCTTTCGTAATGCTGGGCGCATGGACGCGATTGAGTATCAGTCCTGTTCTTTTCACCATGACTATGGTGTGATGCGTAAGGAGAGTCAGACTCTCTGTATCAACTTGTGCCCATTTTCAGCATCTCAACTGACCTCTTGTTTTTTTGAGTGTTTCTCTCATGCGCATAACGGTAATGGCGAGTACGGCTTTACTCTTAACTAGGGACTTGGGAGCGTCAAATTTCTATTTCAGTGCTGGGCTACAATGTCATTTTTTCCTGGTAAGGTCGGTAAATACCTGTTCGAATTTATTTAATAGTTCTGTTTATTTTTGACCTTTTACTTCTTTTAAACTCAGGCCCTATTTGATGTCTTTGACGCTTTCCTTAGGCGTGCAGCTTCCTAGGATAATCGGCGTCTCTGCACGCTAGACGCCGACCCTCTCCTCTCACTACTCTCGATAATCGACACACACTCGGTACGCAGCGCGATGTCGTAAGAGGGCATCCGGCGTTCTTTCGTTATCCTCTATTGTATTATCTTTAACAGGTTGGCATGATACGTCCTGATCTTCTCATTGACCTTCACCCTATAGTCGTTTTCACCAATCGTACCGACGACCTCGTAAGGACCCTTCCACTGCATCAGTAGTTTATTACTTTCAGTGGGCAGTAATATTAATACGGAATCGCCTATTTCGAATCTTCTTTCCTTAGCGCTCCTATCGTAGTAGTGTTTGTAGCGATTCTGGGCCTTTTCTAATTCTGACGATGCTATCTTTAAAGTCTCCTCCAATTTTTCCCTTAACTTGAATACATAGTGATAGCTGTTCGTCACCTCATCAGGCTGCAGTTCATTGACCCAAATTTCTTTCTATTGTCTGTATGGATCTTATCACGGTTCTGGCATATGAGAATTCCTCTCATCTGGGATTTATTGCCTAATTCAATTGGGATTTATGAATTTATTCATCTGGGATTTATTGCTAATTTATTTGCAATTCATGAGTTTATTCATTGGGTTTTATTGTTAACATATTAGATTTCTATTAATATATTTATTTGAATTTGGAGGTCGTGCTTAGCTGCTTCACAATTTATATAATCCTGGACACCTCCTTCATGGCACCTCGTATACAAACTTGTGGTCCCTAAGTCGATCTAGGCTAAATTTTCATCTGGTACCCGTTGTGTTTGTTGTTCCCAATTTTCTAGAGTACAAGCCAACCAGGGCTTCCGCAAACGGCGTTCTCTGTATCAATATTCTTTAATGGTATCCGAAGGCTGTCAGGGTACCGTTCGTGGCAATAGATCAGATCGAAAGAGTGAGAATAGTACCTTGTGTCCGTAGCCTGGAGGAAGATATGGACTACAATTGGGACTCGAGTCCAGCAAGATCTACCGCCACCCCTTTTAAAAACGGGTTCCTAATAAGTGGGGACTTTCGTGCAATGCGTTTTTTAACGACCTTCCTTTCGGCAGCCGTCTTTCTGACAAATTGTCGCAGCTGAATGAAGAAGTCGGGAATATATTCATCGCTCGTTCATAGGCCCAGGCCAGTAGAAACTCTGACAGTACCGTTGTCTGTCGTCTTTTTTTGATGCGCGAGTGTCCCTCCCATGTATTGGCTATCGTGAGCCATATCATATGCTTCATTCTGTAATTTGTCTGTGGTACAAACAACATTTGCTCGCATAGGGGATCCTTCTTTATCTTTGGTTTTACACTTTTACTTTTCGATTGTTTACGTCGTAATACGATCGTCTTTCTTCTTTACCTCCATCGCACTGAAGCCGCTACATCAGTTCAAAGTCTCATCATTTCGCTGAAATAAGTCATGAAGCTTTTTTCGGCGAGTGATTTTTCATCAACTAGCCTGTTGAGGTGCGTTTTCTGAGGCGTATATTGGGGCCTTTTTGCGCATTGTGCTGAACCTATCTCGCGCGCAGGGTACATCTATTTGGTTCTGATGCTGGTATTGTTCTGCATGTAACATCGGTCGAATTGTGTAGTTTCTTCCGACGCGTGATTTAGTATTGGATTTCGCACAGCGCCATGACACTTATCGCGGCTTGACTGTCAAGATGTCCGCCGTCAGACACCAATGAGCTTCAGCTCCTTCCGACCAGAGGAACTGGTCGCTGGACCTCTTCGCGCGCGATGCTCCATAGTCCTTATGTGCAGGATCCTGCTGCAGGTTTGTCCTCGGCTCCCTGGAAATAGTTCCCTAATATCAAAATCATATATGGGATCATCCAGGCTATGGCTTCCGCCACCACGACTGTGTATAATATGCGTAACACGACGTTTCGATCATAACAACGGGTGCGTCTCTGATCGTGTTGTCGATCAACAGTATCTGCTTTCATTCTCTTTCCGCAGTTCCTGTCTACTCTCGACTGTAATATTTCTTTTTAACAATGACGGAGTCGCAGCCGGTGTCCCTCAATACATTCGCTGCCATACCATGAATACTTTCCGTCAACGACGGGCATCATGAATTCAACTGATGTTAGGTCTTACATTATCACTCTTTACACTGGCGTACTACTGACGACAGGAATATTCATTTCTGGCGCATGCTAAAGGAAAGATTTCTCGTTGGTTGTTGGTCACGGTGTTTCAGAGGTTCGGAGTCTTTTATTGGCAATAATATTTCCATTGAGTCGGTTTGTTAATGTCAGAGGCCGGGCGGGTGGGACTCCTTATCCCACTGTTTTTAACTTCAAGCTGTTTAATGGCAGCAGCTGCCCTTTTGGGCCCCTTTCTCCAATTATTGATGCATATTTTGCTTTTTGATAGTTCTTGTAAGTTGTTCGTCTCTCGCTATAAGGGGCTGTAATTTTTTACATATCTAAGAAGTGCTTGGTGCCCTTTCTCCCGACACTTGAAACAAGTGGCGAGTATTTGGGTTTCTAGCGAGTATTGTAGGAACTTTCGAAGCGGTGCCAATCGTTTCTTCTTTTCTTGGATGGGGTCTTCTCTACTACTTCATGTGATGTTCAAATTTTTTGGTTGTTGGGCCAGGGGCATGAGTTCTCTGGCCTCTTAGGCGGCAATGACATCTAATTTAATATTAACCTTCCTTTCCGTTCGAAAATATGTTGCCAAATGTTCTTTCGGAAGTGTGGGCAGTGTTAAGAAACTGCTACAGGTCTACTATCGTAGGATTGTGCATATCATTTAAAATCCTTTTATGTTATCCGTCCGCTAGGATGACTGTTCCTCACGGTGTCTCAGTTGGAGCGTAGTTGCGTTTTAGCCTTCTTATGAATTGTAGGGGTCCTTGTTCAGTCATTTATACCGTGCGTTTCGGCATCTCTAAATTGTTATGTCTGGTAAGCCATCCTCCGTTCAAATTTTGTAGCGACAGTATAGAAGGGCATTCTTCACATTTTGGGTGTAGTCTTTCGAATCTCTTGCTTTTAGGGAATATGTCGGAATATGCAGACTATAAGCTGCTTTCGCTGTTTAACAAGGCACTAAGAGTGGGTGCCTCAGATTAATTGTTTGTCACAGTTCCGTTTTGTTAATTTCTCCGCGAAATCTTTCGCGAAGCGTTTCGAGGATGTTCTGAACAGGTCTATTTTCATCTCTGTTGCTCGCAGATAAGGAGGGAGCTTAGGCAGCTTTGCCTTAGTTACATCGTTGTTATAATTGTTTGCAGCTGTGTTGTTGATTATTAATTACCTGCTTGCAATTCCATATTCGTCCTGAGTCTCTCAGCTCATGGGCTCTCTTTGTCTCTCTGGGCAGCTACTCTTGTCGGCTCGCATTCCCTCTGTCTTTTCTGGCTCGCTGTCTCTATCTTCTCTGGCGAGCCTGCGTCTTTGATCTCTCTCTTCGTCTTGCTCAGCTCTGTTGCTCTTCTGCTGGCTTCTTCTGGCAGCTGTCTCTTTCGAGCAGATTGTCTGGTAGCTTTCTCTTTCTGCTGGCTTCTCTGGCGCTTCTCTTTTCAGCAGCTTGTCTGTAGCTTCTCCTGCTCTGCTGCTTCTTCTGTCTCTCGTCTGCTTCTCCTTTGTCTCTCAGTCTGCTTTTTTTTCGGCTTCTCTTTGGTCTCTCAAGCTTGGCTTCTTTTTTCGGGTCTTCTGCTTTGTCTCTCTTGCTGCTGCTGTTTGGCTATGTCGCATCTATTTGTTCGCTTTTATGAAATTCCCGTTGTCTACTGTTTTCCCTTAGTCCAAGAATCATGGGCGAGTCTTTGCTGAAGATCCGGGCACAATGCATATTGAAAAATATAAATTTTTAATGAAGAGGCTTAATTTAATCTTATCTGTAATCACAAGAGTTTAAAGATTTACTTTGAATGACGACGGTGATATTCTTTTTAGGAACTGTTTCAAATAAGAGTACATGGAATATAGTTTTAGTTTTACTTCAGAAGTCCTCAGCATTCAGTACGAAAGTCTTTCAATTGCTTGATTGTGCTCAGTATCTTTTTTTCTTTTTTTTAGGAAAGATTCCGGACAGGAGCCTCCAATTTTAATGTTGGACATACATGAGATGGGGGTTCGTCAATAACTAGAGTGACAATTCACCGAGTTCGTTTATTAACATACAAACAAAATAGAAATAAACTGTATAAAAGTCTAGGGTATGATTCCACAGAATGTAGATTTTTCACTTCTCAAAATACGAAGCGTAGCGAATCACGAAGTCTTCTGGATCCAAAATTATTCCTTGAGTCGCAGATGTAACTCCCTCAAATATCAATGATTCAATGTACTTTCAAAGTAAGTAAATTTCCTTCCATAAGTAATGATTCCATTAATCCAAGAATGAAGGGTCGTTCCTCATGTTACAGACTCTGCCTTCAATAAGTAATCAGTCCAATACTGTCTCTCTTTTAAGTTATGTGTAACGTTTACCTTCAAAATTCGGTTGTTTAATAAGCGGAAATCTCCTTGATGTGCTATCGTAATCCATTGCAACTGTTCGCTTATGGATATAGTTACTTGAGATCGTTTTCTAATCCGCGCTTGTGCAAGAACTCCATATATTCTTGTTGAGGTAATCGTCTAATCCAAATGAGTAATTATCAAAGTCTTAATCGCCTTACTGACTGCTTTAGTAAAGGCCCGTAATGAATTGAGTACTTCTTCGACTATAAATATGCACAAAATAATAGAAAAGTCTTCTAAGCTCGGTGGTAAGATTAGGTTACTGATGAGAGATTCTCGATAAACAAGACCTCGGGTCAGAATCTCCAATTAATGGAACTCTCAAAACATAGCCAATGTATATATATCGAGATATGGAACCTATGTAGGTAAATGAGCTATTTTTAATTCTTATTTTAATTATTTTCTTCGTATCCAAGATGCTGAGTGTAAAGTTATTTTTTTGAAAACTCTTTTTTTTTTTCACATGATTGATTTTATTTTCCAAATTTAAAAAAATTTTCTGCATAAAAGGTGGTTAGAGAATTAGCACCTGCATTTCCTGCAACTCTAAATAAAAGTTGTTGTATTTTAAATTCTATGCATTTTGTAAATATAAGTATTTCTTCCATCCTTCAAATATAAATAATAATTTTATTCCTGCATTTTGACGTGTGAAGTTGTCTCGTAATTTTATCTCCATTAAATTCCTAATTAGGGCATAACATAAATAGTAATAATATATATTATTTATGTATATATTGTACATGTATATATTCTATTATATATATATGATATTTAATATATAGTATAGTTATATAGTATGAGTAGTATATATATATTAAGTGTATATATATATATGTATATGTTATTGATAATAGTTATACTATAATCATTTGTAAGAATTTTGTTGCCTCGTAATTGCAATCAAGAAGTTATTTTTTTATTGTAAAAAAATAATTTATGCAAAATTAGTTAATGAAAAAACACGCAATAGAAAAATTTAAAACCATGTTAAAATACCTTCTGACAATTTATTATTATTATATATTTAGGAATATATATTAGGTGTATATTATATATATTATAAGATATATTATAGTCATATATATATTATATGTAGTATATAATTAGTATATATATATGATATAGTATAGTATATATATTGGTGTTATAATATATATCATATATATATAATTATATTATATATATAGTAGTAGCACTAATGATAATACTATATATATATATATAGTATATGATTTATACGTATTAGTAGTAGTAATAGTATATATATATAGCGAGACGGGAAACTACTTATATAACTTTTTGCGTATATATATAATATGTATTATAATATATTATTAGTGGTGTTATGTATAGGAGTATTATAATAGTATTATAGTATGTATATAGAGTATATATATATTACCGTATGTTATAGCTATATATAAGGTCTTGAGGATGTTGGTATGTATTAGTAGTAGTGATAGCCTACCTCAGGCAAAACCGATAGTGGTTAATAGTGATAGTATATATACTAATAGTATAAGTAATAATTAATAGTTATAGTGAGAGTATAGTATTACTATATATTATATGTGGACATATTATATTATGTAATGTATGAAATGTTATATAGTTATTGCCTATGTATTATAGTAGTATGATATATATTATAGTTGTATTATTATAGTATTATATATATATAGTATATTTATATTGGTTAGTATAGATTTAGTTAGTATATAGGTACGGTATATGAATTCTAAATATGTATTTATTTTGTAGATAGATGAAGTAGGTTAGTGGATATATTGATAGTTTATTATGTATATATATATTATAGTATACTTATATAATATATGTATATGTGTGTATATATATTAGTATATATATATTAATATAAGTAGTATAGGTAGTATAGTAATATATATATATATATATATATATTCTATTATAGTATATTTAGTATTTTAATTATTTGTCCATTATATACATTATATATTTATATATTTAGTATATATGTTAGTATTATTAGTAGTATATATAGTATATGATGATATATTATGTAGGTTATATATTATAATATATATATATATAATATAGTAGTTTATAATTATATATTATGGTTAATTATGATACAGTAGGTAGTGTGATGTCGAGGGCAATGCGTTCATAATACAGAGACTGGACACTGGCGGACAATCTAAAATATTTTTGGGCATGGTTTTTTCTCATCGAAAGTCCATTATTTCGCCATATCTGAAAATCTGAAGAGTGAAATGAAATAATACATGAATGTTTTTTCCCTTAACGAAAAGTATAGATTGAGTGAATTAAATTTGTACCTGTGGGTTTGGTGACATCTATAATAATTTGTGGACATTTTCTTCGCTTTTCTCTGGTAGATGAAAAGATGAATGAACTCTGAAAGTCATGTTACGATGAGGTTTTAGATGTTTTTATATTACTTCGTTGCTTCTGTTCGGAGAGAGATGAGAGAGCCGAGTAGAGACGAGAAGAGAGAGGAGAAGAGGTGAGAGAGAGAAGAGACGAGAGAGAGAGAGAATGGAGAGAGAAAGGAGGGAAAGAGGGGGAGTAGGGAGAGAGGAGAGAGGAGATGGACGTGATAGTGATGGAGGTAGAGAGAGAAGAGGAGAGTAGGGATGGAGAAGTTTTGAGAGGGATGGGAGTGGAGAGAAGAGAGAGAGGAAAAGTTTTCTCAGAGTATTGAGTCCGCTGTTATATATTTTAATATCAAAGGAAGGACATGAATCTGATATAGACGCTAGTGTGTGGAAGTAGTGAAAATCAATGGAAGTGGTAAGAAAATAGAATAAAAGGTAATTTTGATAAGTTCTCTCATTTGAATATACATGCTAAAATGGCCAATATATTAGATGTCTTGAGGAACTCCTGAACAGGATTTACGGCATGTGACTGAAGAATATCACAGGGTGTACGTCGAGAGTTTCGATAATAGCGATTTGGTTTGGAAGGTACATGAAAGTGGAAACTAATAACCATATTTGAAGGCAAGGCAGTGATTTTGTGTTGGTGTGTGTGTAGTCGGGTTGTGAGTGTGCAGGGTTTGGAGGAGAGGGAGGGAGTGTGATTATGACAATAATAGTAGAGCTTTTTCTCTCTCAAGCTTAAGGTTCGTTGATTGTAAACGCATTCCCTGGATATGGTGAATGTATAGTTCCACACGACGGACAGAATGAGGGCGTGTTGTTTTATGCGAACTATGCAATTTGTGGGTAATGTGAAGAATAGCCGCTGACCTTTGTTATAAGCTTGTGTGATTGAGAGTAGTAGAGTAATGTGGAGTGGGTTCTGTTTACTTAAGTATAGTGTGAAGAGCATGGATTGATTCAGAAAACATTATGTATTGAAAGGATGTAAAGGGTTTTGTAGTCTCTGTCTTTTTGAAGATGTTATTTAGATACAAGAGAAGAGAGAGAGAGGAGAGAGGAGGAGGGAGGAGTAGAGAGAGAGAGAGGAGAGGGAGAAGAGAGAGAGAGTGAAGGAGAAGAGGGAGAGAAGGGAGAGAGAGAGAGATTGAGAGATGAGAGAGAGAGAGAGATGAGAAGAGAGAGAGAAGGGAGAAGAGTATGTGATAGAGAGAGGATGGGATATGATGTGAGGAATGTGAGAGAATAGTTTGTTATTGTAGTAAGATTGATTTGAATTTGTATCAGAGATTGGTTGACTGTGCGAGATTTTTGGTAAGATGTCACTTGTAAAGTTAATAGGATTTTCGTGTGCTTTTGTTATTGTTAGCTTTACCAATGTTAGAGAAATGTGAATAAAAATCTCATGGGTTGAGGTTTTTTCATCTACGGTCCAATCTCGCTGTATACGCTTTGAGGCCATTCGTATTCTTTGTAATGGTGCGAATTCTGACTGGTTAGAGCACTTTCTTACTGAAAAGTGCGAAGAGTTGATTGAAGAGTGAATCGTTTAGTAGCAGGTGCCAGAATGGGATAAGTCTCGTAGTGGCAGATTGAATAACATTATACTGAAGAGTAGAAAAAAAGATGTTGGGAATAGAAAATTAACTTGATGAAACCGATACTATTAATATAATTTTAAAGATGAACGTTTGTACCGCCTTGTGCCAACAGCTGCTCTAGATATCAGCTCAGTAAAGGAAATCAGGAATCAGTTAACGAGAGATAAGATATGGATGACATGTAAAAGTTTAGATATTTTTGTGGAAATTAAAACTTTGGTCTAGAGTTGCGATAAAGACTGGTTGATGTCACTTCAAGCTCGCACATGAATAGGATTCAGCGAGAATGTCGATAAGACAGAAGACCAAGAGCCAGGGAGAAAGAAATCATAATACCGCCCTGTTGAGCATCCTTTAGAGGAATGCCATGCCATATACTGGTCCATTCTGAGGTAAGGCATTTGGATTTTTTTTCTCGCATTTAATAGTGTGGTGTTTCTTTATTGAGCACGCTACGCGTGGTGCCGAAACGTCTTTGACCATGTGAAGATCGCCTTTTTATATGATCCTCCGATCCCAGCACAAGTCTTAGGATAGCAGATGCGTCTTCGCTTATCTACCATTTTGCCCCAATTCTAAGTCAAGGTAAGCCGACACCTGGGGGGTAAGGCTTCTTCAGAATTTGTAAAATAATGTGCTTTACAAACTATAATTGCTAAAAGAAATGATTTCAAAAATCTGTTGTAAAGAAATTAACAAGAGGTTTAAGGCCATTTGGACCATAGTAGTTTGGTAAGGTTGAGATGAGTTCGCTTTTCGGCTGGCGTCACAAAGTTGATAATGAATGAGTGGGACGCTTCTAAATCTGTGAAGGAAAGATTACTGGGCAAAGATTAAGGATCGTTAACGGTTATGGTCAAGGTATGGGTGTAATGTCTAGGAAGTTACAGAATGTTTGGTCATACCAAGAAGAAAAAATACAATCTGAGAAAATTAGTGGGCTCGAGTATTGCAAATATTTTAGGGATTTTATAATATTCAAAGTTATAGGTGGAGGGTATTATAGAAGTATTCTGTTGTGGTCACTCCTATATTGCCCAATAATTCGCTTTATATAGTATATATAGTATATGAGTATATAATATATGTTTAAGTAGTATAGTATATGTATAGTATATGTTATATATTATTATATATAGTATATATGTTGATGGTAGTAAATAGTAATATATATAGGTATTAGTATATATTATAATAGTAATATTATTCAGTGGCGTACCTTGGAAGATTAGAGCACTTGGGTATGTGGTCAAAGTTATATAATAGAATATTAATATATATATTATATATAATTAATATAATATTATAGTATATATATATATTAGTTAGAATTATTATATATATATATGATTATATATGTAATTATATATATATAGATATAGTAGTATATAGTATATAATATATATAGTATATGTATAGTTATTTTATATAATTTTCTTTATGTATATATTTAGTAATATATTATATATTATTGATTTTATATTATATAGTTATATATATATATGAGTATATTAGGTATTTATGTAGTATTTTTTATAGTAATATTTATTATATATTGTAGTATATATATATTGTTATTATATGATAGTAATATCTTAATATATGGTATATATTTATATAGTATATATATTTAGTTATATATATATATATAGTGACTATATATATATATAGT
This sequence comes from Trachelipus rathkii, assembly GCA_015478945.1. Classification (NCBI taxonomy): domain Eukaryota; kingdom Metazoa; phylum Arthropoda; class Malacostraca; order Isopoda; family Trachelipodidae; genus Trachelipus; species Trachelipus rathkii. The sequence continues at coordinate 27,429 of JABUQX010113271.1, forward strand.
AGTATATTATATGATTTATATATATATTATTAGTATATAGTATAATATATATATTTATAGTATATATAGTATTATATATTATATTATAGTTTGATATATATGTGATAGTATATATATAATAATATATATATATAATATGTATATAATGTATATTAGTTATATTGAGCTGGTCAAAATTAACGCAACACAAGGTAACGTGGCGATTGTATATATATATAATATTAGTTATTATAGTATTAAGTATTATATTAGTATTAAGCACTATATTAGATATATTAGATATAATAGGTATATAGGTATATATATTGTTATATAGTTTTTTATGTGAATAATTAATTATATATTTAGGGTGTCAGTGGCGTACCTTGAAGATTACAATTGGGTAGGGCAAGTTATATATAAGATATATATATGTGATGAGAGAGAGAGTGTATACTAGTATAGTATTTATGTATGTATAGATATAGTATAGGTATGATACTATATATATAATTGAGTATGGAGTGATTATATATATTATGTATATGTATATATTATGTATATATATATATATATATATTTAGTGATATATATATATATTTAATTAATTATTGTTGATTTATATGAAAGTATGTAATATATATTATATATATTAGTTATTTATAATTTATTATATATATTATATACTATATATTAAGTAGCTTAATTATAGTTCTATTAGATATATATAGTAGGTGGAGTACTATATATATAGTTATATATATTTATATTATATATAATATATAATTATTTTATATATAGTATGATACTTATAGTAAGTATATGTAGTAATTGTTAGTAGTAATATATTGCCTATATAGTTATATAGTATATATTATATGTTTATATATTATTATATATTATGTATATAGTTTTTATAATATATATTTATATAGTTGACTAGTCAAAATTAAACGCACACAAGGTACTGGACGTGGCGAAGGAAGGGTTAGAAAATGGTTGTAAGACGGCGAAGTGCACTTTATTGAGGACAGTGCAATAGACAGTGGTGCGATTCGACTCCCCCAGAAAAGTAGGTGATAAGAGTGTGAGGCGAAGGTGAGCTAAAGGGTCACAGCTCTAGGGGTTCGGAAGGTTCGGTCTGCTGCAATACACTAGCAGAATGTTGGTAAGTAATGGTCGGCGCGCGGTTGGTGGTTGGGTTCTGTCACCTACCATGTAATGACCTCCCCTCTATCACGGATTGACCTGCCTGAGCCCGTCTTGACATGCTCTAGAGGGAGTGTTCCGAGATGTCCGGACAGTGATTGATCCATAGCCCGTCATGCAGTGGGCCTGGTTGCAGGGGGGGGTCCGGGAGGGTCCGTGGAGGGTGGGGTTTGCAGCTGTCGGATCCGACGTTTCAGGATAGCCCACAACACAAATCTTCGATTGGGTTGAGGTCCGGACTATAGTGCTTCGGCCCGACTTTGTCAACGCTCGTAGATCTGGAAACCGTCCCTAAGGTTCACATATTGGGCTCATCTGTGTGGTCTTTGCATTGTTATGCATTAGGATGAAAGGTCACCGGATGTATGGTGGCATATGGCACGACCATAGTTGGTGATCGGTGGGGGGGGATGTCTGGGATATGTCCTTTGACGGGTGCTGTAAGAGTGTCTCCTATCGAAGATGTGGGCAACTCCGTGTAGGGCCGCCGATAAAAGAGATGCCGTCCGCGCAGACCTAAGCCGAGGACCAGCCCCCTCTCCAAACGGCGGCACATCAGCCATTGCATTGCGCGAAAGCCTCTCTCCGTCGGTCGTTGGTATGCTCTACTCAAGCACGCCTGTCAGAGGCGTACATGAAACATCTCTCTCGACTTCGTCCGCGTAAAGAGCACTTTGTGCCAGTCTTCGACCTGTCAATGGACTGTGTTCGCTCGGCAACAATTGGCCAGGTCGCGCCTCAATTGTACCGGGTTGGGCGGTGTGGTGGGAACCGTATGGCTAACCCTCCGGCCGGTAATTATGTTTCGCGCAAGGCATAGTACGCTAAACTGTAAATTATCACTTACCCTGGTAGGCGCGTGTACCTTGCAGCTGTATGCGGTGCAGTATGTCGTGCCGGATAATGTGTTGACATTCTCATATTGCACGCAGACGGTATATATCGGTTCCCTTCCATGGTGTCGTGGCCCTGGGGCCTACTGTCCTCTGCGACCCGATCTATGTATCAGGTTTCCTGGTACCCGGGGGTTTTTACCACCCATTGGTAATATTGTGTGCGCTACAGGCTAAATCGTCGGACGGCAAATGCCCCGGTTCCCCCTCTCCTTTGGCTGTAAGTGTTGTTATCTTGCCCTCTTAAGAGTTGATCGCACTATCCTCTCTATGTTTATCGAGTCGCTTTCGTACGTTGAATGATCCCTCGTTTCGGATTATACCCCCAGTCTAACCTAAGCCCCCGGACTTTAACCAGGGTATAGCGTTACGTGGTTTATGTTTTCCTAAATTTATCGCGGTGACGGCCCAATACTTCAGCGAATTCTCTGCGGGGTGGTTACATAGTTTACACTGATGCTGTCGTCTGTGTTGGTGTTGGTCTCAATGGGTAGGGGCTTTCCGTTCCTGCGTAGTGAAAGTTTAACCTCTTGTAGCAACGTTAATATTAACGAATATATAATAAGTTATATTAGTATAATATATATATATCTATATAATATATTAATATCTAATAATATAATTATATTGATATTATATTAATATATATAGTATATACCAATTATTATGATAGTATATAGTTATATAATATATATATAAATATCATCTTGAACAAATGGAGGGGGAAAATTATTAATCGTTGGTAGGGCAATTTCAAAGTACAAAAATGATGTCACTTTAGAAATATGAAAAATTATTATTCTCGATCCGTCCTAACATTATTGCAAAAGTGATGTTATAACTCCCTCCGTTTAAATTGTGATTGAAACACACATTAAAAGGAGGAAACCGTACTCCACTTAGAGAGCTCAGAAGAGGAGTTGTTCATTGTATAGCGAAAATATGAAGAAGAAATGAAGCTACTGTTCAGTAATAGGGTTGGTGTCCAGCGACGCACCAGGTGCGGTGTGGTGCGGTGCGTGCGGTGCGGTGCGTGTGGTGCGGTGCGGTGCGGTGCGGTGCGGTGCGATGGCGGTGCGCTACCCTGTGCGGTTGGCGGTGAGAGTGCGGTGTGCGAAAATTCCGGTGTTCGGTCAACCCTATTAGAATGACGCAACAGTTCACAGCCTAGAAAGAGATTAGAGGAGAGTTAGTGAGAGAGATTAGAGAAGAGAGAGATGAGAGAGAGAGATAGAGAGAGATAGAGTTAGGAGAGATCCAGAGAGAGGAAAGGATACGAAAGAGAGAGGAGAGAGAGAGAGAGAGGAGATAGCAGGAGAATTGTTAAGTCAAAAAGCCATAAGACCTTAACCTCATCAAGGAGACCTAGAGTAGTGTGTGTGGAACTACACAAAAAGTGAATGGAACCACATGAATAATGGGGAGATGTCACCCCTAAACGTGAGCAAGCAACTGGGATGATGGGTGAGATAGAAGTTTCGAAGGGTCCAAACATCCCAAGCCTCTTGATATTGTGTTAAATATAGAAGGCCATGTGTTTGAGAATCGCTGTTATAATTAGGAGGTGACTCGAGAAGGGAAACGCCAAAATAAATTAAGACAGAGGAGAGAGAGAGGAATGAGAGAGATGAGAGAGAGAGAGAGAGAGAAGAGTAGTATAAAATAGAGAGAGAGAGAGAGAGAGAGAGAGAGAAGAGAGGAGAGAGAAGAGGAGAGAGAGAGAGTTTGTATTACGTGTGGGTTGTCGAAGGAGTATATTTGTGTTGTGGTTGGAAGACTATGTCCTCGTGAGTAGTAGATAAATTTATAAAATTATAAAGTGTTTCTAGTAATTATTTTTATTCATATTTTAATTTAAGTCGAAGGCAATTCGGAGCTTCAGGAGGGATAATAGAACTCATATTTGTCCAATAACATGAGGGAATCTTCGTGATATAAGAGATCATATGATATATACTTATAGTATATAGTATATTATATTATATATTAGTTATATATTATATATAGTTATATAATGGTATATAAAAATAATAGTAATTATGATAGTAATATATAGTATTATGAGTATATAGTTATATATATTGTGTTAGTATATATATGTATATATTATAATATATATACAGATATACAGTATATATATAGTAGTATTAGTTATGTATATTATATTATTATATATATTATATATTATAAATAGTAATATATATGATATATAAATTATCTATATATATATAGTAGTTATATATATATGATTATATATTATATATATTATATTATATATATTATATAGTATATAAGTATATATTATTAGTAGTTATATTATTATTATGTATTTATTGTATATATATATACGTAAGATTTGTTATAGTATAGTTATATAGCTTATATTGTTGTGCTTTTTGATTTATGTCATGACATTTATTTATAAATAAATTACATCCTGCATAAAATTTGGGTTAATTTTTTTTTAGGAGTCACCCTTTAAATTAACTAAGAAGAAAATTATCCAATAAGAATGTGAGGGGTAAACTATTATAAAAACCTCATCACAAAAATAATAAAGCAAAATATTAAGTATATAATATATATATAACAAATTTTACAGTATATATATATAATTACATATATGATATATATTATATATATATATATATATATATATATATATATTATATATATATATATATGATATATAAATATAGTATATTATATATTATATTATTATTATTAGTATATTGAATATCTATATCGTATATATATAAGGTATTTTAGTATGTTGGACAGAGAGTTATTTATATAAATAACATTATATCATATATAGGATAATTTTTATTTAGTCGTGTATATATATTATTATAGTATATATATATATAACTATGTAATATATATAGTATATATATTATATATATATATCTAGTATATATATATATATATATATATAGTATATATAGTATATATATAAGTATATATTAATATACTATATATATTAATAATAGTTGATCTTATCAGAGAATTCCTCAATGTTTTTGGATTGTTAGAAGACATTTCAGGAGAATTTTAAATGAAAAAGATTTTTTTATAAGTACTTGGAAAGAAATAAGTGAATAAATAAATTATAATTTATAATTTATTATGCTATCTATCTCGACATAGTCTTTTCGCACAGCAACTTTACAATATCTCGACTTCGACAACACACAATACAAACTCTCCTCTCTCTCTCTCTTCTCTCTCGTAAAGCAACTCTCTCTCATCTCTCGCTTTCTCTCCTGCTTTGTCTTTCTCTCTCTCTCTCTCTCTCTCTCTCTCTCTCTCTCTCTCTCTGTTCTTATATTTTGGCGTTTCCTTATATGAAGTCACCTTGAATTATAAGGGATCTATCCTTGATATCATTTTAAGGATCATAATTTCTTATTCATGAAGACGCTTCCGATATTCTCACACCACTCCAGCTGTTTGCTCTGTATAGGGGTATTGTTAGCCCTTGTACGGAGTACGCGTCAAATCTGGGGTAGTTCGCACCACATACTGGTCTCCTTGATTGGGAGGTTAGGTCTATGGCTTTTTGAACTAACAATTTCCCTCCTGCTCTCTCCTCTCTCTCTCTCACTGCTCTCTCTCTCTAATGTCTCTCACTAACTCTATCTCTCTCTATCTCTCTCACTAACTCTCTCTCTCCTCTAATCTCTCTCACTAACTCTCTCTAATCTCTCTTCTAGCCGTGAGTGTGTGCGTCATCTGAACTAGGGTTGGACCGAACACCGGAATTTTTTGCAACACCCGCACCCTCGACCGCACGCACCAGGGTAAGGCGCACCGCACGCACCGCAACCGGCACCGCACGCACCGGCACCACAACCGCACCGCACCGCACCGCACAGCAAGCCAACACCGCACTGGTGCCGTCAGATCGCAACCCTATCGTCTGAACAGTTACGTTTATTCTTCTTAATATTGTTCGTCTATCATCAATGGACACTCCTGCTTTGCTAAGCTCTCTAGTCGAGTACGTCCCTCCTTTAATGTGTGTTTATCACTAATTTTAAACGGAGAGAAATTATAGATAGGTGGTTGCTATTTGCTGTTAGGAGAATAGTCTGAGAATAATAATTTTTCAATTATTCTAGTGACACCTCATTTTGTACTTTGAAATGCTACCAACGAATAATAATTTTCCCCCCAATTTGTTCAAGTGTAATATATATATATATATATTATATATTATAATAGTATATATATATTATTAGGTATATATTATTATGTATATATATATGTATAGCAATATATATATAATATATTATATATTTATAATATATATATATTATAAGTACTAGTATATATATAAGAGTGTCGTCGCAAAAATGAATCGAACGCCACTAGATTTAATATTTCACTCGCAGCGAACGGGAAAGCCCCTAACCGCATGGAGAAACTTCAACACCAATCACAGACGACAGGCATCAGCTGTAATATGTTATATCCACCCGCAGAGAATTCTGCTGAAGTATTGGGGCTCGTCACCCGTCGATAAATTAGCGAAACCATAAACCACGTAACTATAGGCCGTGGAAAGGTGGGGGTAAGGTTATGCTGGGTAATAATCGAACGAGGGATCATTCCCGTACGAAGCGATCTCCGATAAACCATAGAGAGGTATAGTGCGTCAGATCTCAAGAAATAAACATCACTAACGCTCCAAGGAGAGTGGAACCGGGTATTTGGTGCGACGATTGGTGGTAAGCGCACACAACTAGTACATGGTGTGGTAAAACCGTGGTACAGAAAACCTCTGATACATGATTCGGCGCGGGAGACATAGGGTAGGCCAGGGCCAAGCACCCATAGAAGACGCGCTTATATGCGGTCTGCGTTGCATATATGAGAATGTCACACAATCGGCACTGATATCTGCTCATGATAAGCCAGCTGGCAGAGTACACGGCACCAGGGTAAGTGATGAATACATGGTGCGTCTATGCTCCTTGCGAACATAATTATCCCCCGGCCCGGAGGCTTGGCATAGGTCCACCGCACACCACGGTTCATCGAAGGGTGCGACTGGCATTTGCCCGAGAAACACATCCATTGGACATGTCGTCGATTGGGCAAAAGTGGGGTGCTCTTTACGGTGACGAGCCCTTCGAGAGTGTTTATGTTACGCTCTGACAGGCGTGCTAGAATATATAACAACGACCGACGGAGAGGTTCGGCGCATGCAATGTGCTGCCATGTGCCGCCGGTTTGGAGTGGGTTCTGGTTATGGTCTGGGGGAGGCATCCTCTTTATCGGGGCCTACGGAAGTTGTGCACATCTCGATGGAGGCCACTCTTAACAGCCGTAAGGCATAATCCCAGACATCCTCGAAACCAATATGTCGTGCCATATCCACCGTACATCGTGACTCCTTTCATCCTATGCCTATGAAGCAATGCATAACCAACAATGCCCAATATGGAACCTAGACGGTTCAGAGATTTACGCGTTGGAGGTGCCAGCAATAATAGTTGCGGACTCAGCCCATCGAAACTTTTGTGTTATTCTGAAACGTCGTATCCGACAGCTGCAACCCCTCCACGGACTCTCCCGAAGACCTGCAACAGGCACTGCATGACGTATGGGATCACAAGATCAACTGTCCAAGGACATTCGAACACTCCTCTAGAGGCATGTCAAAGAACGGTGTCCTAGGCAGTCATGCCGTGAAGAGGGGTCATAACCATGGTTATTGAGACAGACCCAACACCAACCGCGGCCGTAACCATTCGTACCAACATTGTGTGTTGTTTGGCAGCGCCGAACCTCGAACCCTAGTGTGACCCTTTTGGCTGCACTTCGCTCTCACACTCTATAATCCTACTTTTTCTTGGAGGAAGTCCACCATGTTATTGTCATTGTTCAATAAAGTGTGCTTCGCGTTCTTCACTTTTCTACCCTTCATTCGCCACGTACCTTGTGGTGCGTTAATTTTGACTAGTAATCTGATATATATATATATAGTATATATAGTAGTATAATAGTTATATATAATATATAATATATATTATATTATATATATATAGTTATTTATATGTATATATATATATATATTATCTATATGATAAAGAGATATATATATATATTATTATATATAGTATATATATATATAATATGATATATATATATGATAGTAGAGATTAGATTATATAATATTATATTATATTGTATTATTATATATATATATAGGATATTATATACGTATATATATATATTATGTTATATGTATTATATATATATATAAATATATATCATATATCATATATATATTATATAGTATATATTATATATTTATTATATATATAGTAATATAGTATATATTATATATGTATATATATAATATATATATAGTAATATCAATATATATATTTATATATAACTTTGCCTACCCAAGTGTAATTCTTCAAGGTACGCACTGATATATATATATAATATATATAGTAATATATATATTATATTATATATATAATACTATATATATATATTATATATATATATGTAGTATATATTATTATATATATATAGTACCCTTCTTCGCCGAACGTACCTTGTGTTGCGTTATTTTGACCCCCCCAGTTAAAAAAAAAAAAAAATATACGTTAATAAACATATATATATAGCTATATATTAATATTATATATATATATATATATATATAAGTATATATATCTATATATTATTATATATAATAATATATATATACATATATATATATAATATATATAAATATATAATATATATATATAATATATTATATATATATAGTAATATTATATATTATATATATATATATTATATATATATATTATATATATATATATTAGTATACTATATAAAATATATATATATGTGTTATTTATATATATATATATATAATATACTATATATAATATATATATATATAATATATATATATGAGTATGAGTATATATATATACTATATATTACTATATATATATATATTATATATTATATATATATATAATAAAAATAATATACTATATATATTAGTATTATTATAATATATATATATATATATATAATATATATATATATATATTAATATATATGTATAATATATTTTATGTATATAACTTGTTTGACAATGTAATGCTTCAGTACGCCACTTAGATATATATATATAATATATTATACTAATATAGTATATATATATATATATATATAGTATATATATATAGGTTATATATATAATATTTATATATATATAGTTATATATATATATATTATTACTATATATATATAGTGAATATGTGGCATATGGGAGTGACACATACAGAATACTTTATTTTATAATACTCCTCCCTATACTTTGAATATTATAAAATCCTAAAATATTTGCAAACGGCCCCATAAATTTTTCAGATTGTATTTTTTCTTTGGTTGACAAACTTTGTACTCCCTAGATTACACCCTACCTTGGTTAACGATCTTAATCTGCAGTAATCTTTCCTTCAATACAGAAGCGCCCATTCATTTAACTTGTGCCTAAAAAGAGGAACTCATCTCAACCTTCCAACTATGGTCCAATGGCTTAAACCACTGTTATTTTTAAAGATTTTTGAATCTTTCTTTAAAAGGTACATTTGTAAGCACATTATTTTACATCTGAAGAAGCTCCCAGTGTCGGTTACCTGCTTAGAATTGGGCAAAATGGTAATTAAGAAGAGCATTGCTCTCCTAAGACTTGTGCTGGGATGTGGATAATATAAAAGGGACGATCTTATGGTCAAGGTTTGACCACGGTCGTCTCAATAAAAACCCCTATAAATGGGAAAAAAAATCAAATCTTACCTCAGATGACCAGTATGGATGGATTCCTTAAAGGATGCTCCACAGGGGTATTATTTTCTTTCTCCCTGGCTCTGGGTCTTCTGTTTTATCGACATTCTCGTGAATCCTATGCTGTGGAGCTTGATACATCAACAGCTTTTATAGAATCTAGACCAAAGTTTTAATTTCCAAATATCAAACTTTTTGTATCTATCTTTCTCTCTGTTACTGTTCTGATTTCCTTTCTGGCTGTTCTAGAGCAGCTGTTGCAAGCGGTCAACGTTCATCTTTTAAATTTATTAATAGTATCGTTTCATCAAGGTTATTTTCCTATCCCCAACTCTTTTTCTACTCTTCAGTATAATGTTATTCAATCTGCCACTACGAGACTTATCCATCTGTGTACTAACGATTCCACTCTTCAATACTTCTTCCACTTCGAAGAAAGGTCTAGTCAGATTCGAATAAACGATGCTAGGAGGGTGACCTTGATGAAACTCACCCATGATTTTTATCACATTTCTAATTGGAGCTAAAAGAAATATTAATTTCAATACTTCAAAAATTCAGTACCATCTTGTAAACTCGAATCAATCTTCTAAATAACAACTATTCTCTCTCTCTCTCTCTCTCTCGTCATCTCTAGTTTGCGTCATAAGCCGAAAGGATCATTCTGTGGATAAAGGGTGTCGACGACAACTTGTGGCCGAAATATCTCCTTGAGGAATATTGGATTTGCGTTCAGCGAGTACGCTGTGGATAGAACATTGGGAGAGGATTTAGCAGTTATTAGTCTTGCTCTCTCGTCTCTCTCTCGCCTCTCTGCTTCTCTCTCTCTCTCCTCTCTCTCTATCTCTCTCTCTCTCCGTCATCAGCACCTCTCTCGTCTCTCTCCTCTCTCTTCTCTCTCTCTCTCTCGTCCTGCTCATGCTCTCTCTCATCTTCTCGTGCTCTCTGTATAATAACATCTTCAAAAAGACAGAACTCAAACCCTTCATCTTTATCATAATGTTCTTGATAATCCATGTCTCACAATAATTCAGTGAAGAACCACCACATTATTATCCTCATCAAACAAGCTTATAAAAGGTCAGGTATTCTTCACATTACCCCAATTGCTAGTTCTGCATAAAACGCCCTTTGTCCTTGTGTGGAATATACTTCACCTATCCGGGATGGTTTCAATCAAAGAACCTTACTTGAAGAGAAAAGTCTACTTTTTGTCATATCAACTCTCCCTCTCTCACTGGCACACTCCGATACACACACACACACTCCAATTCCTTCCTTCCTTCAAATTGTTATTGTTTCACTTTCATTATTCAATCGCTATTACGAAACTCAGTACCCTGTGAATTCTTCAGTCACATGCCTAATCCTTTGAGGAGTTCTCAGACTTAATAGTTATGGCCATTTTAGCATGTATTTCAATGGTGAACTCTTCAAAATTCTTTATTCTATTTTCTTCACTTCCATTGATTTTCACTCTTTCAAACACTGTGTATAAGTTCATGTCTTCCTTTGATTTAAATATTAACAGCTCTTCATTTTGAGGATTTCTCTCTCTCTCTCTCTCTCTCTACTTTCTACATTTCTACTCTTTCTGCTCTCCTCTCTCTCTCTCTCCGGTCCCACCTCTCTCTCTCTCATCTCTCTTTTCTCTCTCTTCTTCTCTCTCTTCTGCTATCTCTCTCTCTCTTCGTCTCTCTCTCTCTCTCTCTCTCCTCTCTCTCTCTACTCTCTCTCTCTCTTCTCTCTCTCCAAGTACGAAGTAATATAAAACATCTTAAACCTCATTCGTAACATGGACTCAAGTTCATTCATTTTATTTACGAGTTCAAAACAGAAGCAAAGATGTTAAATTATTATAAGAGTCACCAACCACAGGGTACAATTTAATTCATCAATCTATTTCGTAAAGGAAAAACATTCTTTATTCTTTATTCTTCAGATTTTTATAATGAATTATGACATAATGATTCAAAATTGTCAAAAATATTTTAGATTTGTCAGTGTCAGTCTCTGTTGAACGATTGCCGTTTATATATATTAGCTATATATTATATTATATATATATGAGTTATAATATATATTATATTATATATATATATATACATATTATTATAATATATTATATTAATAATATTATAGTGTTTCTAGTGTAATAATAATATGTTTATATGCATATGAGAGTAGTTAAATATAATGATTATATATATATAGATATTGTTATATATAAATATTATATACTAATAGTATATACTATTATATATAATACTATATAGTAATATATATATACTATATGATTATATATATATTATATATATATATATATATATTACTATATATATCTAGATTATATATATATTATATATTATATATATATATATAGTAGTATATATATATTATATAGGTATATATATATATATATAATATATATATATTATAATATATTTATATTATATCATATATATACCTATATATATATCATATCTATATATATATATATATAAATATATTATATTATATATATATTAGTATAATATATAATATTATTATATATATATATATATTATATATATATATATACCATATATATATATACATATATATTATATATTATATATATAATAATATATTATATATACTATATTGATATATAATATAATTATATAGATAATATGTAAGATGCTATGTATATATATTTCTATTGGTATAATAATAACTTATCCTATTTATTATACTAAACATGGATGTGTATAATGTATATATATGCATAGGAGTCAGTACACGACATAGTCTGGATTATCTTACGTGGACATATATTTAAAGTATATATATATATATATATATATATATAGGGCTATATATATTATATATAGTATATATAATATATATTACCTTAATATTATATATATATATATATTAGTATTGACCTTTATCAGTGCGCAGATATTTTCAAATTTTTTCTTGGTGTTCTTGTTCATTAACTTAATTTTGCATATATTATTTTTTTTAAATAAAAAAATTACTTTTGCTCTGGAATTGACAACAGAAAGTTCTTACATGATATATTATAGTAATATATATATATATACTATATATATATATATGTATATATTATAGTTATATAATATATATAGTATATAGTATATATAGTTAGTATATATATATATATATATTTAGTTATAGTAGTATTATATATATAGGTGTTTGTATTAAAATATTTAGATAAAATTAGAGCTTCACACGTCAAAGCGGACTAAATTTATTATTTATATTTGAAAGGCTGAATAGAAGATATTTATTTACAAAGTGATAGATTTAAAATACAATTTTTTAAAAAAAAAGATTTAATTAAGCTTTTTATTTTAAAATAATGATTTTTCAGGGATTGATTTTTTAATTTGTGGAAAATAAAATTGGTCTTATGGGCATAAAAAGGAAGGTCCATAAAGATAACTTTACACATTCAGCAATCCTTGATTTACGAAGGATAAGTCATAATAGGGAGGATTAAACATAGCTGTTATCCTGGTTCCGATTGCTCGATTATATAATTGGTTTCGAGAGTGTTGAGTTCCTAATTGGTTCTGAGCGATTGTTTATGCAGAATCTCATCATGTAAACTGAATATTGAACAACAGTTGGGAAGCCTTTTTTCGTATTATTTTGTGATATTTATAGTCGAAGAAGTTCTAATTCATTACGGCTTTACTAAAGCAGTCAGAGAGGATTGATAGAATTATCATTTGGATTCAGAAGATTACTAAAGAATATAGTTCTTTGCACAAGGATTAGAAGTCTAGTAATTATTCGAGAAAGGAAACATTTTCAAGCGCCATGGTAGATAGCAATCAAGGGGGAAAGATTTATAGACCAACAATATTTGAAGGAAATACGTTACATACCTTCGAGAGAACTTATATTGAACCTATTACTTATTGAACGAGAAGTCTAGGTAACATGTTTGAGAACTGACCTTCCATCTGGATTAAGGAAATCATTTACTTATTGGAAGGAAATTGACTTACTGAAAGTAATTGATCATTGATATTAGAGGAGTGCGCATCTGCGACTCCAGGATTAGAATTATTGGAATCAGAAGACTTCGATAGATTTCCGCTACGCATTCGTTTTGAGAAAGTGGATAATCTAAAATTGTGAATATACCCTAGAAACATTTTATAAGTTTATTCTATTTTTGTGTTTTGTATTGTTTTAATAAACTTGAACTCGGTGAATTTGTCACTCTGTATTGACCGAAGCACCGATCGTTGTGTCAAAAATTGGAAGGCTTCTGTCGGAAATCTTTTCTAAAAAGAAAAATAAATACTGAGACGCGAATTAAATTGAAGACTCCTGTCTGAATTTTGGCTTCTGAGAATAATTGAAATATAATCGAGTGGGTTGCTTATTTGAAAGAGAGGTTCCTAAAAGAATAATTTCACGCGTCGTGCATTCAAAAGTAAAGACAACATCTTTGTGATACAGATATATAAAGTGTAAGCCGTCTATAAAATTTTTTTTTTAATATAGATTGTGCGGCCATGTAGCAAGATCGCCCAGATCTGTGGATCAAAGTGAAAAAGAGGCAAGGAATTTTTATAAGGAACAAATAGGATGCGCCTGCGCTAAAGAAGCCAGCAGAGATGACCAAAGAGACAGCCGAATGAAAGAAGGCAGCTGAGGAGACAAAGAGAAGCCAATAAAGAAGCAGCCTTGAGAGACAAAGAGTAAGCAGCAGAGAGCAGAAAGAAGTCAGCGAAGAGAGAGAGAGAAGCTACCAGACAAGCTGCTTGAAAGAGAAGCTGCAGAGAGCAGCAAGAAAAGAGAAGCTATCCAGTCAAGCTGCTTGAAAAGAGATAGCTGCAAGATGATAGCAGCAGAAAGAGTAAGCTGCAAGAGAAGAGAGACACAAGAGGTAGGCTGGCAGAGAAGAAAGAGAAGCGGCAGAAAGACAGAGGGGAGCAGACAGAGTAGCTGCAGAGAGACAAAGAGAGCTATGATGCTAAGAGCGTCATGTAAGAATGGAATGAAGCAGGTAATAATTAACAATCAACAAGCTGCAAACTAATAACGCGATGTTAAGGCAAGAGTGCCATTAAGCTCCCTCTTTTTTGCGTGACACAGAGATGAATAGAACTCTGCGTTTACCTCGAACGCTTGACGAAAGATTGTTGCGGAGAATAAAGCGGATGTGACAAAATTAATTTGGGGCATCCACCTTTAGTTGCTTGTTAAACAGGAAAA
>JABUQX010113272.1:0-15000 GCA_015478945.1 Trachelipus rathkii
TTGGTAATAGCGTTCGAATTTGTTTAACCGTTTCATTTTATCGTGAAACGCTTTCGCGCGTTTTTCGTGCGCCACTTCATATATATATATATATATATATATATATATATATATATATATATATATATATATATATATATAACATATATATGCTTATATCATGATGAGAAATTCAACAAAAAAAATCTACGCGAAATTAACAAGAAGTATTTCACAAAATATTATAATTTAATTAATTTAATAATATTTTAATATTTTTACCGAATGTACTTTCCTTTTATAAATTTAATAAATTTGATATTTAATCTCCAAGCAAATGGGATTAAGTTTTAGAAAGAAGTATATGTGGTTTGTTAAGACCTCGAAACAATTTGCGGACGATATATGGTGATACCGTGTATATGTATTATTATTATTGTGTATTTGTTATTGTTATTATTGTTATTGTTATTGTTATTATTGTTATTATTATTATTATTATTTTATTATTGTTATTGTTATTATTGTTATTATTGTTATTGTTATTATTGTTATTGTTATTATTATAGAACATTGTTGTTGTGTTGTTATTACTGTTGTGTTATTGTAATTGTTGTTATTGTAATTGTTGTTATTGTTATTATTGTTATTCCATTCCATTCCATTCCATTCCATTCCATTCCATTCCATTCCATTCCATTCCATTCCATTCCATTCCATTCCATTCCATTCCATTCCATTCCATTCCATTCCATTCCATTCCATTCCATTCCATTCCATTCCATTCCATTCCATTCCATTCCATTCCATTCCATTCCATTATTCCATTCCATTCCATTCCATTCCATTCCATTCCATTCCATTCCATTCCATTCCATTCCATTCCATTCCATTCCATTCCATTCCATTCCATTTTCATTCCATTCCATTATTCCATTATTCCATTATTTATTATTATTATTCCATTATTATTCCATTATTATTCCATTATTCCATTCTTCCATTGCTTTTCCATTATTCCATTATTCCATTATTATTCCATTATTCCATTATTCCATTCCATTATTATTATTCCATTATTCCATTATTCCATTAGTCATTATTCATTATTCCATTATTTATTCCATTTATTCCATTATTCCATTTATTCCATTATTCCATTCCATTATTATTATTATTATTGTTATTGTTTTGTTATTTATAACTAATTTTGTCCTGTTGACCTGGTATATCCATGATGTTTATTCCACCATTATATATATATATATATATATATATATATATATGCTCTTTCACTACTACTCTTTATATATATATATATACTCTATATATATACCCTTCTATATATATATATATATATATATATATACTTTCTTATATATATATAACTTTCTTCTTCCTTCTAATATATATATATATATATATATATATATATATATATATATATATATATATGCTCACTCTGCTCTGCTCACTATATATAGTATATATATATATATATATGTAATCTCATCTCACTTATGTTTATTGTTTCCATTATTATTATTATTTATTATTGTTATTATTGTTATTATCATTATTGTTATTGTGTTATTTATTGAATTTTGTTCCATTCCATTCCATTCCATTCCATTCCATTCCATTCCATTCCATTCCATTCCATTCCATTCCATTCCATTCCATCCATTCCATTATTCCATTCCATTCCATTCCATTCCATTCTTGTTCATTCCATTCATTCATTTATTTATCCTTCCATTCCATTCCATTCCATTCCATTCCATTCCATTATTCCATTCCATTATTCCATTTATTCCATTCCATTCCATTCATCCATTCCATTCCCATTCATTCCATTCCATTCCATTATTCCATTCCATTCCATTCCATTCCATTCCATTCCATTCCATTCCATTCCATTCCATTATTTATTCCATTATTCCATTCCATTCCATTATTATTTACCTTTACTTTGAGGTATTGGAAAGTTATTCCATTTGTTTGTAGGACTCCTCTTTATTGTTATAACATAGTTAGAAGACGAGATTTTGGAGGAGTAATATTATGGTGTATTATTATTATTATGCTTGTGCAAGCTAATACTCCATCCTGCAGGTGGAAGCCTTTTGAATGTTTCTGTATTATTATTATTGTATTATTATTGTTATTATTACATTATTGTTATTATTATTTATTTTAATAAAGTAATATTATCATTTATTATTATTATTATTATTATTGTTGTTATTATTATTATTATTATTATTATTGCTTGTGATTGAACATTTCTATTTACTGGATTATAATAATAATAATAATAATAATCACATGGAATATGAAAAGTTAGCCACCCCTGAACTACAATAAATACATGAAATAAAACGTAATATATTAATATAATAATTAGATCGTGCGAAATCATCATAAAAATTTCAATAATAATAATAATAATAATAATAATAATAATAATAATAATAATAATAATAATAATAATAATAATAATAATAATAATAATAATAATAACAATTTTAAAGATGGTAAAAATTTATTTTATTCATATCCATCTGTAAAGTATCACAAATAGACAGGACGGAATTTGAAAACGCGGTAAATTACCTAAATCGTCGACACATCATTAACAAAATTTGATCTCTTGTCAAACACGTCGACAAATAGTTTCTAAAAGTAAAATGGTAGACAACATTTTTCTCAAACCTATCGAAATCGTCGACAAAATAAATCGTAGCGACATAATTGTCGACAAATATTACACAAAATATTTTTTTTAAAGCACATATATAATATCGGTATATCAGTGTATATAACACACTCCCCCTCCATTCCATTCTGTTCCCCATTCCATCCATTTATATTCCTCTATCTCTCTCTCTTCTCTTTCTTTCTCTCTCTCTTTCTTTCTCCTACTATATATATATATATATATATATATTTATTTACTTTTTAAATCCACATTTCTTTTTCTCTCATATATATATTTATATATATATATATATATATATATATATATATATATATATATATATATATATATATATATATATATATATATATATATATATATATATATATATATATAAAAAAAAACAACAAAGTTTTCTTTAAAATATGCTACATTTATATATGGATTAATATTCAAAGTAGAGGAAGTAAAATGTTATTGAGGTGAGTGGTCCCGAGATGATGCAAGTGGTTAAGTAAGTAAAAAAGAAGCGTGGTTGAATGTACTAAAAGCCAAAGATGAGGTTTCAAAAGAAAGGTGTTTGGAATTATATAAGGAGGAAAAAAGGAAGACTAAAAGTTGCATACGTAGGAGGAAAAATGAAGTATATGAACAGTTAGGAAGGAGGATGAATGGAGACTCACAAGAGAATAGGAAGCTCTTCTGGAAGGAAGCGGGAAGGTTAAGAAATTTTAAATTCAATTTATTATTGTTATTATTATTATTATTATTATTATTATTATTATTATTATTATTATTATTATTATTATTATTATTATTATTATTATTATTATTATTATTATTATTATTGTTATGGTGTTATTATTATTAATATTATTTATTATTATAATCATTGTTATTATTGTTATTATTATTATTGTTGATATTATTATTATTGTTATTATTATTATTGTTATTATTATTATTATTATTATTGTTATTATTATGTTTAAAGGATGGTGCTTTCGAGCTGATGATGGATGTGAAGAGGTAGAATACTACGAAATATGCATGGCATTGTATTGAAGGATGATAATTGAACGTGTGTGTGGGTTTTGGTGGTTGCCAGGAAGAAATAGAGGTATTTTGGGGATGAGGTAATGGGTAGAGTGAGAAAGTTGAAGAATGATAAATCTGCAGACATAGATGGAATTACTGGTGAAATGATTAAGAGCGGAGGCGAGATGATGATTGAATGGATTTGGAAGTTGTATAACAAAGCGTTTATGGAGGAATAGTTCAAGGGATTGGAGGAGAGCAATAGTACCCTTATATAAAAGGTAAGAAGGGGGGGATAAGAATTGGCTTGTGAGAAGTAATTATAAGGGGAATGGTTTATTGAGTGTTGTAGGGAGAATATATGCCGGTATTTTGGTCGAAATAGTGCGTCCGGTGACTGAGACGGTGGTGAAGAAGAACAAAGGTGCATTTTGGTCGGTGAATGCGTGTAATCAGAATTTTTACGATGGCTGAAATGATTAGCGAAGAAATGAAAAGAAGAAGAAAAATTGTATTTATGTTTTATGGTAGGTTTTAGTAATATATGTGATATGGTGTTGGTGGTAGGCTTCTGAATAGAATTAAAAGTATGTGTATGACGATGGCGAAGCATTGATGTAAAATAAATAAGTTGAAAGTGATTGGTTTAATATATATTAATAGGAAATTTGAGAGCAGGGATATATTATGTCTCCTTAGTTATTCATTTGTATATGGATAAGGTTATGAAAAAAAGAATTGATAGACGAACTCTCTCTAGCTGTTAAGTCATGGAGGGAATGGAAGAGTGGAAGTGCCTTACTTATTATATGCAGATGTTTTTTGGTTTTGTGTGTCGAATCTGAAGAAGTTGAGAGTATTAGTAGTGAGTTTGGCAGGGTGTGTAAAAGGACTGGTTTGAAAGTAAATCTAGATGAGTAAGGTATATGAGTGATGAGGAGGAGTCCGTGGTGTGGAATATGATATTGAGTGATGAACTGCTGGAACAAGTGTCTGCATTTGAATATTTAGGAATATATGTTGGATGAAAGGAACGGATGATTCAGGAGTGTAGTAGGAAAGTTGTGAATAATGGTAGGAAGGTGGCTGATGCAATTAAATCTTTGAGTGTGGATATAAGGGTAAGTTTAGAGGCATGGGGTTCTGCATTAGGGTATGTTGTTATCTCTGTTAATGTATAGTAGTATTGAAACTATGGGTCTGGAATAAGAAGGTATTATAGATCTAAGGTATAATGTGTTCAGATGGACATATTCTTAGAGGCGTGGGGTGTGAAAGAGTAATAAAAACGTTTTTCTACTAAATTTGATCGAAGAAATGCGTAAAGAAAATCAAAAATTTGAGGGACCATTAAAAGAATAAATAATTATCCGATTGGTTGGCAGGCGAATTTATAGTGAGTGAGGTGTTCTGGGATCTAATCGGCTGGGAGACCGAAAAAGTGGACGGAGTCAGTAAAAGAGGAATGGCTGAAGAGGAGATGAATATAGGCTTTACAATGTCGAGAAAGGTGAATAATAGGGTGAATGGTGGGATTTGTGAGGGTTATGGTTATGGGCCTAGCTGAGGGATGAACATATTGACGGGCATACCATAGCGAAGATCCGTTGTGGTCTCGTAAGGGAAACCAGGATGATTTTCTGACAGCGACAGGCCTTTCATTTAAAGAATAGAGGGGTTGGGGAGGGTTTACTTTTCGACTTGTGTCATGTTATTCTTCTACTATGCTGTTTTCCGGTGTATGCGATGTACCTCACCTCAATCTGGGGAAAAGTGAATGATAATTATGTATATATATATATATATATATATATATATATGTATTATATTAACATATATATATACTTCTTTATATATATATATATATATATATATATATATATATATATATATATATATATATATATATATATCTATATGCTCTTTCTTTCTGTAATATATATATATATGTATATAACTATATATATATATAACTTATATATATATATATATACTTTCTTCTATATATATATATATACTTAACTATATATATATATATATATGTACAAGATATATATGCTCTTTCTTTCTCAAATATATATATATGCTGTATCACTCTTCTATAACTATATATAACTAACAACCTAACTATATATCTCTTTCATATGCTGCTGTCACATAACCAATATATATAATTATATATCTCACCACAGGGGGTATTGATTTTTGTTAGTGTATTACGGTCCCTTTGTTACAACTTAAGTCATAGCATAGTGATAAGAACCAGTACTAGGGGAACTTTGTGTATCCCTCCAGCCCCAGCACTAGTATGTGCGATTGTCACACGTAATCTTTTAGTTTTCCTAATCTTCTCTCATATTTCGTTAATTATCTACGTCTTTTAATTCTCTTCCTTTACTACAGTTTATACCTACCCTTTTATCTAATTTTTTTTACTCCAGAGAGGTAGATGAATGCCGATGTCACCCTTCCTTAAGGAAGTGGCACCTGGCACCATCTGGTCTGAAGGGGTGTGAGCCGCATCACCTGTTTGTAATTCGGTACACATGACCTAGTACCAGGTGTGGCTCTTTTTCCCCCTCTGGATCACCTATAATAAGAGACTACTTACCGCTTATTGCTGTCCTCCGGGTATAAATCTCATGGGTCCGACAACTAAATTTTTTGAATGAATATATTATGGAAGTTGCCTTAAAGAGGCCTCAGTATCCGATTGATCAAACCCTAACTGACCATGCATTGATATACTGACCTACTGTTCTGAATTGCGCTTCGAACGTTGATGCCATGAGTCGCTCCACTTCACCTGGATGGCCTCTGCCTGCCCCCAGCAATCAGTCGACTGGCATGCCCTCAACATCATGCTGCTCCCCACCCTACCCCCCCCGGGTACTGCCGGAAGACAGGTCATTCCCGATATATTATTTATTATGGTCCACCACTTCTGAAGCTCTTACTGATCATAGATGCATCATTCTTAAAGATGCATTTGAAAAAGCTTTAGGAGTTGAAGACTTCTCTGTAACGTTAATGAGAAACTGATCCTTTCTCGTTCAAGTGCCAAATACGCCTCTTTGCCGTAGGTTGGGGTCTCTCCTGCGAAAGACTTGAAGAGATAAAAGAATATACAGAGATAAGAAGATGATGGGAGGAACTCAAAGAAGGAAAAAGTTTAAAAAAATAGGGAGAAGGAATCAACGTCGGATCGTCATCGGGATCAGTGTCGATCATTCGTCGTTCGTTAATCCGGGCTCGACATCGTTCTCGTTCAGATTATTAATCCGGGCGATTTCTCGGATGGTCAATCGGTTTCCTCGGTCGTTAATCCGCTTCAGTTGCGTCGGGTCAGATCCGCGTCCGGGATGGATGTGTTGATAAAGAAAAATACGAAAAGATAGTTTAGATGTTTATAAAGGGAAAAAGATAGTCTATATGGAGTTGGTTTATAAATAAACGCTGGACATGTATGGTTGGTTGTTGATAAAAGAGAAGAACAGATGGATTTAGTTGTTGATAAAGAGACAGAACAGGACAGATGGATTTAGTTGTTGATAAAGAGACAGAACAGGACAGATGGATTTAGTTGTTGATAAAGAGACATATTAGAACAGTGGATTTAGTTGTTGATAAAGAGACAGAACAGGACAGATGGATTTAGTTGTTGATAAAGAGACAGAACAGGACAGATGGATTTAGTTGTTGATAAAGAGACAGAACAGGACAGATGGATTTAGTTGTTGATAAAGAGACATAACAGGACAGATGGATTTAGTTGTTGATAAAGGGACAAAACAGAACAGATGGATTTAGTTGTTGATAAAGAGACATAACAGGACAGATGGATTTAGTTGTTGATAAAGGGACAAAACAGAACAGATGGATTTAGTTGTTGATAAAGAGACATAACAGGACAGATGGATTTAGTTGTTGATAAAGGGACAAAACAGAACAGATGGATTTAGTTGTTGATAAAGAGACATAACAGGACAGATGGATTTAGTTGTTGATAAAGGGACAAAACAGAACAGATGGATTTAGTTGTTGATAAAGAGACATAACAGGACAGATGGATTTAGTTGTTGATAAAGAGACAGAAGAGGACAGATGGATTTAGTTGTTGATAAAGAGACAGAACAGGACAAATGGGCTTATTTGTTGATAAAGAGACGGAACCGGACAGATGGATTTAGTTGTTGATAAAGTGACAGAAGAGGACAGATGGATTTAGTTATTGATAAAGAGAAAGAACAGGACAGATAGATATAGCTGTTGATAAAGAGACAGAACAGGACCAACGGGTTTAGTTGTTGATAAAGAGATAGAACAGACAGATGGATATACTTGTTGATTGACATGAGAGCTTAAGTTAGAGTATAAATTTCACTAGATTCCAAATCAGAAACACGAGAACAAATTACATTGTTCACATACATATTCGCAACATCAGCCTATGGCTGAAAATTGAGGATAAAGACAGTAGGGGGGGAAAAAGTAGGGCTCTCTGTCAGATCACTCAAGCACCCGTGTTTCGGTTAAGGACAAGAGATGAGGTCTAGAAGAGAGGCGATGTTCAACAACGGAAGAATCGAGGTGGTGTTCAACAAAGGAAGAAGAGAGGTGGTGTTCAACAAGAGAAGAGAGGTGGTGTTCAACAAAGGAAGGAAAGAGGTGGTGTTCAACAAAGGAAGAAAAGAGGTGGTGTTCAACAAAGAAAAGAGGTGGTGTTCAACAAAGGAAGGAGGTGGTGTTCAACAAAGGAAGAAGAGAGGTGGTGTTCAACAAAGGAAGAAGAGGGGTGGTGTTCAACAAAGGAAGAAGAGAGATGGTGTTCAAAAAAAGAAGAGAGGTGGTGTTCAACAAAAGAAGAGAGGTAGTATTCAACAAAGGAAGAAGAGAGGTGGTGTTCAACAAAGGAAGAGAGGTGATGTTCAACAAAGGAAGAAGAAAGGTGGTGTTCAACAAAGGAAAAAGAGAGGTGGTGTTCAACAAAAGAAGAAGAGAGGTGGTGTTCAACAAAAGAAGAAGGGAGGTGGTGTTCAAAAAAAGAAGAAGAGAGGTGGTGTTCAACAAAAGTAGAGAGGTGGTGTTCGACAAAGTATAAATTAGACAAAAGTTGCAGAAATTAAAGAAAGAAGACGGCACACCAGAACAAGTCGCCAATTCAGTGCCGGAAGTAACCCCACCACCGGGGGCCGTAACCTCCCAGGTGGTGATGAGGGGATGGATGGATGGATGGATGGATGGATGGATGGATGGATGGATGAGTGACCATTTTGGAGGCCACCTCTCTTGGATTCTCCGGGGCCGGTTGTGTCAACTCCATTTGTTAATTAATTTTTTGAAGGAAGTACTGTGTAATAGTGTTCATGATGTGAATAGTAGAGTGTGTACTCCTGTGCAGCTAGTAAGGGTTTGCTAAAAGAGCTCGAACCATTAAACATTGGAGTGCTATGCTATAGTATATATACCCTAACACACCAAAGATGGTCAATGAGGGGTAATTCATCGCTTCGAGTGCGCTAAACTTCTCTCCATATATATATATATATAATATATATATTATATATATATAATATATATATATATATATATATATATATATATATATATATATATATATATATATATATATATATATATTATATATATATATATATATATATATATATATTGTAGTCTCTCTCTTCTCTCTCTCTCTCTCTCTCTCTCTCTCTCTATCTCTCTCTCTCTCTCTCTCTTCTTCTCCCTCCTCTCTCCTTCTCTCTCTCTCGTCTCCTCTCTCCATCTTCTCTCCTCTCTTCCCACTTTTCCGTCCGTTAGGCTACTTTCGTTTTACGACTTCATTCAATTTTCGCCTCTACGAAACTCAGAGTTTTTAATTAAGCATCCACTTTTTAACTCTATCGGACACAGATCTTCCCCGCAATTCTGGTTCCTCAATGCTAACATAAATAGAAGCGAAATACCAAAATGACTTTTCCCGTTTTTGCCTTAAAATATATACAACGGTATTTCTTCTCTTGATCCTTCGCTTCTAGCGTCATCAACATCTTTGCTACGATTTTTATGGTGTTTTGGTGTTAAAGTTGTGAATGAGTATTTTCCAGTTTTTTAAGCACTTGGGTAGGTCTTAGAGTAGTATTTATTTTAGATTTTAATATTTTAGTGTTTAAGTGGTGTTTTCTAAATATAATAATTTTTTAAATATAAAGTATCTTCGACTGTCTTAATAATCATAATAAAAATATGTTACTTTATTATAAGAGACTTCTTCGGTAACATTAAATTATCGGTAACATTAAATTATTGTTTTTTAAAGGAATATAAAAATGTAATTTTCGTAGCACCCCCTACATCGAAAAATTTCTTCAGCTTTTTATAACTTCGTATTTTTATTATAAATTTATTATTATTATTATTATTTTTGTTGTTTGTTTTTTATTATCAATTATTATTTATATTTAATTTTATATAGTTTTTTTGCTATTGTTTTGCTCCCGTTTTGCTATACTGTTTTTGCATTGTTTTGAATAAAGTAATGAAAGCTTCAACGTCTTTATCTTCCTATATAGCCCAAAGAGCTAAACCTGGTGATCCCTTAGTGTGATGCGATAATTCATCTCGCCTCCTGCAAGCCGCAGTCCTTCTCCCTCCAGGGCTTTCAGAGACTCATACAGTAGTTGGTGTCTCCTCAGCTGTCCAGTAGGCTCACTCATTCCAAGCTGCCGTCATTTTTCTTCCCTATTTTTTTAAAATATTTTGTTAACAGGGACTAGCTGGTAAAATCAGCAAGCCATAGGAACATTTGTTCCTCCCAAAATTTTAAAGAGATTTTGCGTGTGGCCATATTGGCCTTTTGTTTTTTTTCTTACCATTGTGTACCCCTTTTTTAGTTTTAAGCATTTTTATTATTTTTAGCTAGCTTAGGCAGATTCCCACAGTGCTCCCCTGTGGTGTATTTTTTAACTCTTTTTAATTATTTTACTATCATGGCTCCAACCAACGACGATATTGTTCAAAATATAAATGTGATTTCGGCTCCGGCTCAGACTCCCAAAACTACGTCCACATTTAACGGTAAGTTCATAGATTCCGATCTCAATTTGACTTTTACCCTCCTAGAATTGCAACTGGAGGCTACCACCGAAAATGACCGCTTTAGAACGTTACTAGGTATATTACCTGTTAAGGTACTCCAACGTCTCAGAGACGTCTTACCGCGGCTGCATTCCAGTAATCAGCCTTACTCAGAATTAAAATCTGAATTATTAGATATATTAGGTATATCGGACACTGATAAAATTAAACAGCTCCTTAAAAATGAAAGTTTAGGAGACCGGCTACCGTCCGCCTTATTGTCCGATATGTTAGGATTGCTTGAGGGTCCACCTGTTGGTCCCTGTATCAATATTGTTCTGCAGTTGTTAATGCAAAAATTACCTGTCGAACTCCAGTTCCAGCCAGCGACTGTCAATCCAAATACACATTACATGAACTCTCTGCATATGCAGACCGTATTGTTAAGGCAAAACCTACGACACCTCAGAGCATACAACCTGTTGCCTCTTATGTCTCCACCTTGCCGCTAGGTCAAGGGTCCCAACTACCCACTACTCCGCAGGCGCAAGGTTTAGCGAATGTAATCCAATCTCCTTCTGCCTATACTGCTGTGCTTGAAGCACGTATTGCAACCTTAGAAAATACCATTTTTGATTTAATGAATAGAATTCGCATTCTTGAAGCTCGTCCGCTTATTACCAGTCTTACCCTTCGCCTCCTCCTCCTCCTCCTTCTTTTTCTCACTATCCTCGTTCCCCTTCCCAGCATCGTCGTTTCTATCACCATTCACCCACCCCATCCCACCAATCTGCTGCAGCTCAACCGCAACTTCAAACTCGACTCGCACCATCTTCTCAAACTTCTGCCGCCACTCCTACGCACAACCAACAGGGAGTATGCTTTAACCATCAGCGATGGAGTAACCGAACCCGCAACTGCATTAAACCCTATGCTTATAATTTAAACCAAAATGCCACACCATAAAAACGCACGGTGTGGCAAATTCTGCGTTCAATCTCTGTGTTTATGACCCTTCTACCGCTTTGTCCTATCTCAACAATACCGGATCTTCCTTCTCGGTTTTACCTCGTTCTTTCTTGCAGAAGAACCATGCCGCTGAACCTTTGGGTTCATTGCAGGTCGCTAACGGTTCCATCATTCACACTTACGGTACCAAACAGCTTCACCTCACCCTTTCTTTTCGCCTCGACTTTCACTGGAACTTTGTTATTGC
This sequence comes from Trachelipus rathkii, assembly GCA_015478945.1. Taxonomy (NCBI): domain Eukaryota; kingdom Metazoa; phylum Arthropoda; class Malacostraca; order Isopoda; family Trachelipodidae; genus Trachelipus; species Trachelipus rathkii. The sequence continues at coordinate 12,012 of JABUQX010113272.1, forward strand.
CGATGCTACTCTTCCCATTATTGGTGCCGACTTTCTTTCCCACTTCAATATTCTTGTTGACCTACATCACAACGGCTTAATCGATTATGAGACTCAGTTCTCATCTGCCTGCATCCGTGCCACTTCTTCCATCAATGGTATCCACCTTCCTTCAGGTAACAACCCTTTCGAATCTCTTCTGTCTTCCGACTTTTCCCAAATACTTGCCTCGATGCTCGAACCTTCCCGGAGATTAAACATAACGTCGTTCACGATCACATAGAGGATGAAATGTGAGACTCCTTTCTCCCACGCCGGTCGTCTTGCCGCCTAGACAACTTTAAAGCCTGCTAAGCGGAGTTCAATACCTCTGCTTCAGCAAGGCATCATCCGCCTTCCAGTCGTTTACTAACGCTCCCTCTTCACCTGGTACTTTCCAAACCCAACGAGGTTGACTACCGCCCTACCGGAAATAACAAATGCCTTAACGCCATCGCACGGCCAGATAGGTACCCTGTTCCTCACATACAGGATTTCACCGCCGACCTGTCTGGATGTAAATTTTTTTTCTAAAATCGAGCCTTATGAAGAGCCCTTTATAGTCCAGAATCCCTGTCCACCCTGCTGAGACGTTCAATAAGAAAATCTGACGTTGGTATTGGGTCTTTTTGAATTTCTATGTACCCCATTCGGCCTTCGGAACGCAGCTCAATCGTTCCAACGTTTTATCGAATTCCATCGCTCCGCGGTATTGCCTTTTGTCTTGCTTAACATAGATACTCCTGCTCATTGCAGCTTTCTCTCGCGAAGAGACCTCTTGTCACTCCGCCAAGTGTTTCCACAAGGTAGGAGAATATGGCTATACGTGTCAATACTTTTTTGAAATTTGTGTCGGCGTCTCTTTCACTCAACCTTCCTTGGATATACCCTATCGTCTTCGCGGAGGGCGTCCGTCCACTCAGGAAGAGTTAAACGCGTGTTACACAGGCCATATCATGGCGGTCACTTTGCCATAACCCACGAACAGGCGTCAACGAGTGAGATTTCTTGGCATAATGAACTTTTTTTAACCATCAATAGTTCATTTCCATCTCTGCACACGAGAGAATTAAACTTTCGGTCTCGTCAACGCTGCTTACTTTAAAACCTCCCTAGAAAAGGTTCTTTCGACCGCAATACCGTACGACTGGGACCTCCATCAAGGAAGCCTGGTTCTTTCCGGTTCTTCTCGGTTTTCCCGCTCTAATTCGACACCAGCTTTACCCGATCCATACTGACACTTCAGACCCTATGCAGTCGGTTGGCTGTCCTGCAACAGTTCTTAGAAGATGAATGGTGCCCCTTGCCGTTCTTTTCCAAGAAGCTTCAGCCTGCCGAAGTATGTTACAGCGCTTTTGGTAGGGAATTGCTGGCCATTTACCTTTTGCTGTCAAAACACTTCGTTATTTCATCGAAGGTCGAGAATTTCATGATTATCACTGATCACCAGCCCATCACCCATGCCATCGACCTGCATCTAACAGTAAGCAGTCCCCATCGTGAGGCCCGTCACCTTGAATTTATCGCCCAATTCACCACTGACATTCGCCACGTCAAGGGTACTGAGAACATTCCTGCGGACGCTCTTTCTCGCATTAGTTCCATTTCTCCTCTTCCATCTCGCAACTACGAAGCAGCTGGAGGACTTTACATTCCCAGCTAACTCTTCCTTTGACACCCAGAGTGTGGAAGTCTATCGGTTGTCTCCCTTCTCCACTTCTATGTGCTATATCTTCTGTCTGCCCTCGCCTGTGTACCTACTGCCATGCGTCCGCCTTGTCTTTAATAAATTCACAAACGGTCCAGCTCCAGGTTGTTAAGGGGCTCCAAAGTCAAGGTCCGGCCAGGCACGCTCGGTGTGGCCTTTCCCTTCTCAGGACGGTTAAGCTTGTGACTAAACAGTGCTTGAGTTGGCAACAGCTCAAAAGTCCTACAGGGCCATCTAACGCCTTCCTGTAGAACAATTGTCTTCCTCACAGCCGAGTCAACGCTTCGGGACTGAAGATTCACAATAGATTAGTTTGGTCGCCTTTACATTCTTCTAGGACGCTACGCTCACATTCTTTACCTTGCAACGTCACTACAAACCGGGCTTGGGGTCGGAAGTCATCCCTTGCAACAGACACATCCAAGGTGAAAAGCATCTCCAGCTTTCTCTTCAGTCGTGGATTGCGTAGGTCGGGGTTACTCCTTCTACGGGGTCTAACAGACCTAGGTAGACATTTTCGGAATCTTACCGTTTGGAAAGACTTATGGTTCTCATCGGTTCCAAATGCCGCTCCGCTTCCTGTAGTTAGCCATCTAGGCTGCAAGGGATGATAGAGCCGTTATTTCAAATGTCAAGCTCAAAAAGCATTCCTTGATGGCGCATGGTAACCCCGAAAACTGGTCGAGCTTCTTCCCCTGCGACCTGCTTGGGCATTCGGACTTACCTAATAAAGAGGCTTGCAGGTGTTCATCCCTGAACTCGTGGTTCGCTCCAATCCGTTATCCCTTGTGATTCATAAGCTTCCTTTCTCCCATTACTTCGGATATCACACCATCCTCGCCCGCCTTCGTTCAGTGTGCTGATTCTTGGAAGCCTTCTATCTTCGTCAGACTCGCCGGTGCCTAAGCTTAATTTCCCCTCCAAACTTGATTCCTATTCACAACGTTCTTGTTTCGTCACGATTTACATCGCGCCCACTCCAGGCCCGGATAGCGAGATTCCCTTCCGTGTGTTGCAACGTCACCGCAAGTACTTCTCCTTCGAAAGGATCCAAAGTGGAGACATCTCGATTGACAGGACTGCAAGCCAGCATACCATGGATGCTGGATCGCTTCTTCAGTTTAACATGTCCACCACCCCCACCGCGCACATTCTGTTCCTTCTTGCTCTACTCGGTTGTTACCTTGTTGTCTGTTTCCGCTCGTTCCATGCGCTCCTTTTCCTTCGGTCACCCTCCCGCCGCCTAGTCCCGTCTCGTTCTCT